>SBIQ01000082.1:0-31756 GCA_014805555.1 Astathelohania contejeani | reverse complement strand
AATGGATGTATGCCTCTATCGTAGAGGTCATATTTAATTCTTTAAGATAATTCCTGTGATACTTGGTTACCACACCATCCCATGTCATAACATAAGGTATTATTTTAGTTTTTGCTTTGTATAGCAAGCCTAATTCATTCGCCAAAAGGTAGTATTTTTTCTTCTTCTACGTTTCAACAATATGGATATTATCTTAGCTAGTTATACCAATTTCAACTAATGTAATTTCATTCTCCTTCTTATCGTAAATAAATATATTTGATCTATTATTTTTTATTAGGATATCAGTCCTTATCCTTGTATCGACCCGAATTTAGGCTCTTTCATTTTCCATGACCTCCTGGACTGAATGAGTTTGTAGTTTTTTTGATTTTCTCAACCTGTACTTATTCGCAAGTAGAAGGTAAATACACCTAAGTACTTCATTATGCCTTCGCGTATAGTCATGGCCATGCATTCGGTCACAACCTGTTGCCAGATGGTCGATCGACTTTTTGGCTTTACCACAATGCTGGCATTGTAAATCATCGTCTCTCCGAAAAACGTTTCTATCTTGGATATAGCAATGAATTCCTTCAGCACAAGGATCAGCATTCCCATATTTCATCCAAGTAGATGAGTCTTTTAAACTAACAAGCTTATTTGAGCGGGCCCTATATAACTTTTCGTGAAATTTTTTCTTATTAATTTCGTCATAAAGGAGCTTACGCTGAGCATTCAAAAGACTCATAGGAGAAATGTCTGTCAGAGAGTATTTCAAGCTGAGGTATTGGTGTATTAGAGAGAGGTAAGTCTTATTTCGCTTTTCAACTTTCAGGATTGCTGCTTGCCTCGATGAAATATTTTTATATTTTTTCATCGTGTCTAGTAATTGAAGAAGCATATACTCACTTTTCATCTCTACAAAATGGAGACATCTTCCCATTTCTGTTTGAGGAAATTATAACCTCTCTTTACACCCAGGCTTTAAGTGTACCTTATGTTTAATGAGAGCTTAGCGTATTTTATTATCAAGCTTTAAAAAGTCAGCAGGTTCGAGGTGTTGTAATTTGATGTGGTAATCGACAAGAAAAATGGCATGCTCGTTTATTGCTTTATTAATCAAGTTCTAAAATATAAATAAACATCAGTATATAAAAAATTCTATAAAAATGTTAATCAAATGCAACATTTATTATTTAACTATAAAAACAAAAACTCTTCATTAAATAGACAACCTTGATATGCTTTTTTCAACATATAAGATATGATGTCATTAATTTTATATTTTTTATAAAACCAACGCGATCAATTTTATTCAAGTAAATTTTAAAGATTATCTATTTAGAGTTTAGGCAAACATTTAAGATAGCATGCAAATGAATAATAAAATTGAAAAAGGTATAGAGAAACTCGGAATGGTAGCGTTGAAAAATGTCTACTACTCAAAGAAGTAAAAAAATAACCATATATTCAAATAAATATAGTTAAAATATAAACCAGTACTTATTTATTATCATATATAAAAATAAAGACTGGTATAAATTTTTAGATTGTTCTACATTATAGCATATTATTAATATTATAATTAACTTTTATGTTGGCATTACATTTTAAATGATATTCTATGTTTAGGCATATGTTTTCATTTCGAGACAGATTTTTAAAGTAAGAATTTACATAGATATCAGCGTACTGTAATAAAATATATGGATTTGATATTTTTATACATCAACACACCATTTAGGTTAGTAAAGTCGAAAGTATGATATTATTAAATGTTTTAGTGGTATTAAAATGATAATGCAATAAGTAAAACTTTTTAAAAAATTTAAAATTCTAAAACTTAGACATTATTGAATTTTTTTAAATTTATAAAGCATGTTCTTCACAATAAATATTTTAATACTACTCTATCAATAAATTTAGAAAAGGAATTATATAATAAAACTGATAGATTCATAGTATAAGTTGATACATAATCAACTTTAATGATATCATAATTACGCGATAATAAAACAATACAATAAAAATTTATTCTACAATAAAGCATTTATATACATAATCATACCTTTTTAATATAATATCTTTATTTAAAGGGTTAGACTTGTGTTATTCTTTGTCTTTCTTTCCTATAGCCTGCGAGTTTAATAACATATATTTATAATAAACAAAAAATGATAAGTTAGAAACAAAAGATTAATTTAAAAAAGAAAAAAAATAAATATATGGAATACAAAGAAGATTATCATATAAAATCAAAGATAAATTGGTTATATGAATATATTTGTGTTATTATTTTCGTTTTTTATATATTGGTTTTACAGCCTTAATTTAGTATTAATATATACTGTAGTATGACTTATCTTTTTAGTTATTTGTTTAAAATAAGAAACAAATTTTAATATAAAATATATAGCACATTTTCTGCAGAGCTGATTTATAATCTGCTTACAATTCGAATTCTAAACTATTTAATATTTTAAAATGTTTTCTAAATATTGCATACTAAAAATATTATTTTTTATTTTAATGGAGATGGTTTTAAATATACAAGAATTAGGGTCGTTTATTTAATACATTTATCTTTATATAACAATAATGAATTATATCAATTTATTTAAAGGGATAGTGTTGTGTTATTCGTTTTCTATGACCTGTGGTTGGCATCCAGTAGCACTTTTTTTCCCAAAATTTTGTACTCGATCTTTTACGTCCATTCATCCTCAATGTGTTTCAAGTGATAGATTTCATACATCTTTTTCATATCCATCAATTAGACGTATGTTTCTATTGTAGGTGTTATATTGAATTCTTTTAAGATAAGTTTTGTGTATAAAATTTTAAAATTATTTTAATTAAAGCCTATCAAAATAGCAATCTGCTCCACGAATCTCACCCAATCCCCTTCTTTTTCTTACTTGCATAACAGTTTCGTATAAAATACTTCCAGGGTTATCAATGGAGCCAGGAAGCTGAGCATAGTGACTAAAGGATAAGACACTTGAAGCCTGTCCCTTTGTCTGTTTCATAAGCTCATTGTTAAAACCAAATGCTTCTCTCACTGGTAGTGTACCATACACATTTGTTCGCATAGCACTCTCTTCCCTAAATTCAGTGCATTCCCCTCGACGAGTACATAAGACAGAGCTCACCCCAGAAATGTAATCCCTCGACACATTCACTTCCACTTGGAAAATGGGCTCATATAAGATGGGATTGGCAGCCATCACAAGACCCTTACAAACGGAAGACATAGGTGCAGTGACTTGATTACCTGTACGATGGATGGCATCACTGTGCAATACCAAGTCATTCAATTCAAAACGAACACCTCTCAATTGTTCTCCAATAAGTGGACCACGGGTAGTCACATCACGGAATCCTTCTCTTAAAAATTCCTTTACTTCATTTAGATATGCTATCCCCTTAGTATTATCAACGCAAATATTAGGTCCTTTATCCTCTGGACCATAGAATAGAACCTTCTTAACCCAGTCATCACTGATACCACAGTGCTCCTTGAACATTGCAGCACGTTCCTTGGGATCCTTGCTTACACACTTTCCATCAAGGATTTTCTCTACAATATCATCTTCCAGAGGAGAACACGTCATATATATTCTGTTGTGCTTATTAGCACTCTTTGACATCTTAGGTGTATCCACAGATCCGGATATACCCTCCAAATAGGTTACTAAAGGTTCATCCACTATAATATCCACACAGGCATAATCATTTCTTAAATCATTAAGACAAATTTCAAGATGTAATTCACCAGCTCCTGCGATAGTAAGCTCTCCATTATCAGAGAAATTAACTACAGTCATAGGATCACTCTTACTTAATTTTAATAAGCCTTCCTTAAGTTTAGGAAGATCAACTGCATTCTTAGGTCTTACAGAATATTTAACCACAGGTGATACACTAAATTTCATTGATTTTATATTATGTGCTTCATTTCTGGTGGTTATAGTACCAGTTTTCTTCAATTCATTGTCTATTCCTATTAATCCAATGATATTCCCTGCTGGACAATTTGGAACATCCTTTATAGTACGTCCCATCATAACTACAGTTCGTTGAACACTTCGAATATATAAATCATTTTTTGTTCCAGGAACATAATCTGGACCCTGTATTCTGACTTTCATTCCAGGTGATACTACACCAGAATATACTCTGCCAAAGGCAATAAAACGAGAATCTGTATAAGGAACCATCTTAGATACATACATCATAAGAGGTGCCTCTTCAGACTTATCGCACTTCTTTATAGCTAATGCGCATTCATCATCGCAAGGTCCTTCATAAAGCATGGCACTGCGGTATACTTGACTGGTTACGGGGCTAGGTAATTGGACTACAATTTGTTCTAAGAGCATATCTGCAGCAGGCAGCCATGTTTTAAAAACAGTCTTAAACAATTCTTTCTCTTTTCCCGTTAGGTTGACACCTGTAAAATCTACGCCATATTTTCCACCAAGATATTCTTTTATTCCTTCTACATCGTTTTTATAACACATTTCCTTTACCTTATAAATTGGATTTAATACAAAAACTACAAACAAATTTTTATCAGGTTCACCGACCTTTCTAAAGGTGCCTGTCATATCCCAGGGATCGTCTTTAGTAAAAAATCTATTTTCAGCCCATAATGCCTCACATATTTTACGAATAGCATTAGGATCATTCTGAAGACCAAGGCGCTTGACATAAAACTTAGCAAATGTCTTCAATGTAAATCCCCATCCCTGTAATCCTGAACAGAATGAAAATTCATTTCTATCTGGGCGAAGATCTTCGACCTTAAAGTCTCCAAGGTCTCTACCCAATGTTATCATTGAAAGCCTTTCATTAAAATCTCTTACTCGAGCTCTTAATTTCTGAGCTAATTCCACCTTAGGTTCATTTAATTCTAACAATGCACGGTCTAATTTATTTAACACCACGGTGGGTTTGATACACTCAGCTATCGATTGCCTTAGCACAGTTTCGGTCTGGACGCAAATTCCATCTACACAGTCAATTACCACGAGTGCACCATCAGTAACACGCAATGCAGCTGTTACTTCACTAGAAAAATCTACGTGACCAGGACTATCAATCAGATTGATAAGAAATTCCTTTCCGTTATGCTTTTGTTTTAGATCGGTCTTCAGTGTCTCATCATCTAGCTCGCAAAGCATAGAGATGGCTGTTGACTTGATTGTGATACCACGTTCCTTTTCATCAGCACGAGTGTCCATGTATCGTCCACCGCCTGAATCAGAAGATGCGATCTTAGCTTTGATTACGAGGATGTCAGTAAGAGTACTCTTACCGTGGTCCACGTGTGCAATCACCGAGATATTGCGAATGTTCGTTTGATTAGACATCATTGCGTGTAGTTTGTCAATTGTAATATCTACCATTTTGTGGGGTTAATTTTTTTATTTTTTTTATGCTTGAATAAATAAAAATCAGTTAAGGCATAAACGAAAACACAAATATGCAATATGAGAAAAAATATTCGAAAGAAATTATAGTATAGAAATATGAAATTTAAATGGTAATTACACTATAGTATTATTGTAAAATATTTATCTGTCTTTTGTTTAAATCTGTTTGATACTTACGAAGACTAAACACTTGGATCAAACACGAAAATAACAATTTTCGTATATACGTTCAAGATAGCAGTTTTATAATCATTAAAAAATAAACCTATACGATTATTATAAAGCGAAATTAGATTCGTTATTAACTACTTTTTTAAATTTTAATTTATTTATTTAAAGGCGTATAATATTTATAAAATATAGTAAATAAAAAATTTCTTTTGATATCATTTCGGCCTCGCGCCTAAGAACAGCAATACCCTACACAGACTTTGTTACAGGGAGTTATTAATGACTAGTTCATAAATCTACTCGTACGTAAAAACATAATAATAATATAGATATTATCTCTTATTGTAAATCATATTTTCGAGAGCAAAAAAATATTTTGTATATGCGTAAAAAGTATAAAAGGAATTCTATCCAATTCAACATTGAGTTAAATTAATTATTTGATATCAAATAAATCAAAATTATTTATTTACGATAAAAACCTAAACAAAATATTTTTGTTTCGAATAAAATTAATATTTTAGGAGCATTGTTAAATAGTTGAAAAAAGAAAATTTAATGTTTAAATAAATAAATTATATTCTATGAATCAAACAAATAAATATTATTTTTTAAACAAAATATTACTTTAATAATCAAGGAAACTTTAAAAACCAAATCATCAGAGTTTAGAAATAGCATCGAGGATGGTAATAAACAACAAAAATGATATGGTAGTAGATTATAGTAACATTAGATGCTGATTGTATGTTTTCAAATTAGAATTAAGTGAAGATATCTGTTTAAAACTTATTTTAATAAATACAAGTTTTCAGAATAACTAAATTAAACGAAGGTGTCTTGATTTATTTCATAGTTAGTCCGTTTATAATAACTTATATCATGTCAATATTTTTTGGTACCATTTATTATTACACGATTAAAAATTATTTTTTTTTGTATAAACATAATAATTCTAACATATCGTTTATTGTAGAATAATATTCAAATATGTTTATGGTAACCAAGTATCACAGAAATCATTTCGTAGAATAAAATGTTACCTTAAATATGCATACATCCAATCGACGAAGACGCTTTAAACCATATCACTTGAGTACAGAAGAAGCATTGAGGATGATATGCATATAAGAGATCGAGTAGAAGAGGTTGTGAAAGCAAGTACCACTGGATGCCAACTGCAGGCCATAGAAAACGAATAACCCGACACTAATGTTTTAAATAAATAGACGTTTGCTTGGCTATAAACTTGTTATACTGATAATCTTTTCGAAAATTATTCATCTCATTTATATTTCACAAAACGAGTGTGTTATTACATCTTTGTCTTATCATATTAATTAAACTGATTATTTTGTTATATTAATTTTTATCTCATCTGAGTCTTGATTTAACGTTTTATATTGTTATATGGCAATATCCTAATTAACATCAGAGAATTTGTTTATAGAAACCTCGTTATATATTCTTTTATCATAAACAGACCAATATTTTTAAAACGGAAGCTAAGCAGTTCAATGATTTTCAATACTGTAAATATGAGTCTAGCATCTGGTCACGGTTAAAGATAAAAATGGGTAATTAATACAAACAGGTTAATTGGATGATAAACGATGGGCGTGATTTCATACCATATTCACTGAAATATATGATATACGTATAGTGATATTATAATACTGTTACTTTTTATATTTAAGAGATATTTATGAGAATTATAATAATAGTATCCACTGAATCAAGATGAATAAGCATAAGGATTGTATGGTACCATCAAATCTATTTCAAAAAGAAAATATATAAAAACACCAGTAATATAATAAATAAATTAATATTTTTACATAAATAAAAAAGTGTAAAAATATTTTATTACTGAATGTAATGTTATACATAAATACGTTTGAATAACTTTTTTCGGTTTAATAAATTCTTGGATTTGAGATAAAACTGTTAATCTTTTAAATAAGCTTTTTTATTTAAGCAGTTATTGTCTCAATTAAAGCATTTTTTAAAAATGAACGAACACAAATTACTATTACGTATATTTAGACAAATAATATCAAGCGAGTTATCTCGACGATATAGCAGCAATTTAAATTCTTATCATATTAATATCAGTATTTTTACAGTATTATGTGTCTAGCTGACCGAAATTGTCCTTATGATATATTTGATTGCAAATTCAGCACATGCCTATCTCCTTTGTTTATCGAGGCGTGTTGTCTGTTATTATATTAAGCTGTATTTTATGTTTTCACTTGTTTATCAGTTGCTTCCAAAAAAACTAAGATGTTTTTGTGAGTAATCAGAAATAAAAGCAGATAATTGTGTGAAGCACTATGCCTTTTCTTCTGATCTTTAAAACTCATTTCTTTAGAAAAAAAATATTTTCTGTGAATCATACAAATAAATAGACACCTGAGAATTTAATCATATATCTACACTTATATTGTGAATTTTTGTACTTCTATATACAATTAAGTTTCCTGCTGGTTTAACTATTGTGAATATCATACAATTTTTTTATATTTTCTTTTTATTACAATAAAATAAACAGTTAAACCCATTTATGAATAATTCATCTGAAAATGAAATCGAGGAAGAAAATTTATTTATAGAAATACTAAAAAAGGAATCTAAAGATACACAGTTATTTGCCAATGAATTAGAAAAGATTAACATAGAGGATTGGTCACACCTTCCTGAACCAATAAATCTACGAAAGGTAAAACGAAAAAAATTAAAAGAATATGAAAAAAAAGAAATCATTGTGCCAATCAGTATTGGAGAGAATCTCAATAATAAAATAATACAAGAAAGTCGAAATAATCCTAAAAAGGGGTTCAAAATATTAATGAAAGGTTTAAGACATAATCCTAATAATTCTGAGATTTGGAATGAATTAATTTTGAATTATTTTTCAAAAATTAAGTTCAATATTTTAGATAAAATTATAAATGTAAAAGGAAGTTTAGAGTTCTATCTAAAATTATGGAATGAAACAAGGGATTTGGAATATATTAAAAGAGGATTGGAAGTGCATCCAGATAGTATTGAGCTGTATAAAATACTAATAGAAAATGAAAGCAATATTCAAAATATTAAAGATGGGAGTATAAAATGTAAAACCACGCAGTTTATTGATAAACATTTAGATGACAATGTTTTATCGTTTAATGATATTATAGAAATATATGACATATTAAAACAGGAAAAACTATATTCTCGAAAATTATTTGAATACTTTTTAATACACAAGGAAGAATTAAAAGAGAATATAAAAATGGAATTGTTAAATAATCTATTAAATGGCTTTGAAAATTTGGACTTATTATTAAATTTTGATCAAAATTTCCTAGAAAAAAATTCTTTATTTATTTTCAAAAAACTAAAAAAGGTTGCCTTTAAAAGAAAATCTAACATGTTTTCAGATATTTTATCAACTACCCCGAAATTTTTAAAAGATCTTATATTATCACTTAAACGAATAAGTGTTAAATCGTTTCTAATTATTTATGATATTCTTAAATTTTATGTTTCTGATTTTGAATTTATAAAAGCTTTATTTAATAGAATAGAAGCCATAAACATGTTGATCTTTTTAATTAAATGTAAGGAAATTTGGAAACTATTATTATATAATATTTATATAAACAATGATTATAGTCTATTAGATAAATTAAAAAGGTATTTCAAATTGGGAATGCAAAGATTTTCTAGACATAAAAAATATTTTTTACTGGCTCAATCAAAAGTATATTTTAGACTGAAAGATTATCTGTCATCTTATCAAATTTTAAAAAACATAAAAAGTATAAAAAAATATGTAATTCTTTCTAAGATATCCCTTGAAGATTGCCTCTTAAAACTCTCAGCAGATTTGATTTCTTATAAACATTATTTATTGTATTGCGAGATTTTAGATATCAAAGGAGATAAAGAAAATGTGAAAAAGTATTATTTAATTGCATTAGAAAAATATACTGATAATTATATAGAGATAGGGTGTGCTTATATTAGATGGTTAAAATATAACGGAGAAAGAGAGGATGTATTTTCAGTAATAGACAAATTACTTTTAGCATGTCATGATTATGATATATTTTGGTATGAGAAATATTCTTATATGAAACGTATGAGATTGGATTACAGAAATATATTATTAGAAGGCACAAAGGCTACAAATTCAAAATTACTAAAACGAGAAAAGAAATTTGTGTTAGGTGGTGATTCACAAAATATTCTAATTAAGGTAAGAAGAATGGTATCTTCTGATGAGTTTTCCAAAAATGAGGCATATAAGTTCATAAATATTCTTTATTATTATTGTATTGAGAATGCTGATAGCTTTATTATAATTTTTTATTTGATTAAAAACTATTTGGACTGTGATAAAGAATTATTAAAGAATTTAGAATTAAAAATTTTAGTTTCTGATTTGAATACTGGGATTTATTGGCCTCGTGTTTATAAAACATTGAGATATAATAAAATTATCGATAAGCTAGAATATGGTTTAGAATTGCTCGAATATGATTGCTTTTGGAGCCGGTAAATATTAAATAAAATGTATTATGGTGTATTTATAGAGGAATAAAATAAAAACAGCGAAAATAGGAGTGGTCATACGTATAGCTTGTAAACAGCATAGTAGAAAAACAACAATGATCTTTAGCTAACAAATTAAGTTAAATATATAAGTGTAAAGTACGAGTAATACTATTTGTCGTTATATAAGTTAGTGCAATAGTTTACAAAAATTATTACTCACAGCTGATAAAAAATAAGTACGCTAACATATTTATTAAATAAAAAATACAGAAGGCATAATACAGTGGAAAATGTGTATAGATTTAATATAATTGCAGCAGAGGATATATGAAATAGCATAATGGTCTAAACAAGTAAAGTTTAGAAATATTAACCTTTATTTATATTTTTTTAATATAATATATTTTCATAAGATAATCAGCTATAACATTGTAATGATTTCTTAATGAATATATTGTGAAAAGAAAAAATGATTAACAAATTAAAAAAAGTTCATCTGTAAATAGTACATTAGGTGATATCAAACAAATTCAGTGCAAATAACGTTATTATTAATAAGGTTATATCTTAAAGGCAATTCAATAAGAAATTCATAATATACAAAACGATAATAAGGGTTAATGTTATATATTATTCTTTATCTTTCTTTTCATTACCTGCGATTGGTATTCCTTAGCACTAGTGTCTACAAATCTTCTATCGCATCTTCTGCTTAATTTCTCACGTACATATCATCATCAACGCTTCTTCTGTACTCAGGTAATATAATTTCGAACGTCTTCTTTTATATGTGCCAATACGAAATTTATACCTTTATTTAAACGAAATATTTCACGATTTATGATTTCTTGGCTATACTCTAAAGGCTTTTCTTATATATGGAATAATCTGTGAGGTTCTTGACCCAGTGCAGCAACTGTATCAATTGAGACAATTTTTTCCCCTTAGGTACTCATACCGCTGTTAGTTGAAGCCCATACCGTCTATCGGAGCCGGATCGACCTTGCAAGCAATGCAGGGTACCTGTAGACTGGTATTTTTAGCATCAAACCAGAGCACTTTTATTATCCTAGTGTTAATATACATATGGAACCGTACACTGACTTACCCATAGTCACACTACTGCGGACATTCCAATATAAGCGTACCGTCAGCTTGTTGCCCTGGCTTAATCTAGGCGCGGGGTCTGTTTTTATATTTCTAAATTCATTGTTTTTCCAGATTCGCCTCCTTTGTTCTAAATAAATCTCAGGATATTTTCGTGAATTGTCAATTTAGTAATGGGTGCATTAACCAAATGCCATATATGTGTGAAACTTGATGGCTTTAAAACCCACATTTCTGAAGAGGAATGAAGAAAATTGGTAAGTTGAGCATCTACAAAACACACATATGGATAGACAGTTTTGTGCTCGAATTCCAAGTTTGTACCTGTCTAGCAGCTTCTGACACACAAAACTACTAGTAAATTCTCAACCTAGTTTAACATCGTTTCGACGATTATGTGTGCCAATACGAATAAATATATTTAAAATAATTAATTTATGGTTGATCCCACTGAAACATATGGATGGATAATATAATAGATAAATAATATATTTAATGGTTTAAAAATTTTTTTGTTTTAATCTAATATAATTTATTACTATTCTAATTCGCTTAGTTTTTCTACATTATCATAATATTGGTTGCTTGAGCTCGCCTATAAATAAAAAAAGTTATTATATAAAATATTTTTTTAATATTACTGAGGAAGAATCATCACTCTTGCAACTCAATATAAAAACTAAGATAAATTTGTTGAATTATACACCCTGAGCAGGACTTTCATATTTTATATTGTTATAAATCACTTTTATTTTTGATACTATTAATAATAATATTGGTTTCGTATTAAAAAGTAAAATCTATATAAAATATGTTATTTCAGTAATAATATATTAAATTATATTCAAATCGAATGTTCTTTTAAATAAAAACATGTAGAATTTGCTTTTAATGTTGTTTTCTGCCAATTTAAAAGTTAATCATCACTTGTTTATTGATATTTGTTCTTGGCATATCATACTTTTTAATACCGCTATTTCAACTCAAAGTTGTTAAACAAGATAAAAATGTTTGAAATAATATCTTTATTCTAATGAATTTTTCACTATTTATAATTCTTTGGCTATGCTCTAAATTCCCTTTTTATGTTTAAAATAATTTAGCAGCGATTGTTTCAATCAGTATAAAGTTTTACCTTAATAATTATATCGCTGCTAGTCAAAGCCCATACCGTTTTCGGAACCGGATCAACCTTGCAAGCAAGGCAGAATACCTGTATTTAAATACTTTAGAATAAAAGCACAGCACTTTTATCATACTAATGTCACTTGTAAGCGTCCATACGGAGCCATAAAGTTACTTACCCGTAGTCCCCTTACTGCAAACATCCAATTAAGCGGAATGTCTGTAAATTGCCTTAGTTTAGTTTGAGAGAGAGTCTGTTTATATGTCTTCACATTCTTTCATTTCACTAAATACGTTTTCTTTGTTATAGACAGGAATTAAAATATTTTCGTAAGTTATCATTTAACAATGGATGTATAGGCCAAATGCCATACATCTGGCAAACTTAATAACTTTTTATCTAACATTTAAAACTCCTACCTTTGAAAAAGAATTGTTATGTTGAGCATCTACAAAACACACTAAAATAGATAAACAATTGTAAATAAAAATTTTAAGTTTTTATTTTTTATCGGCTTCTGACATTTGAACCACTTCTTTACTTAGTTTAGCATAATTTCGTACATTATAATTTGAAATAGGTTTGTCTTACATTGAAATGAACGAATATACATGTCTTTTTTATTCGAGACGGCTTTGATTTATTATATTGCTTGACTTTGCTCAGTAAAGCTACAACATACTTTTATTCTTGAAATAAATTGGAAATGTATATAGTCTTATTACTATGACTGGCAATATTCATACAATGGATTAACATATAGATCTATTATCTCAGTATAAACCTCGTTATAATACGCTGTGAAATGCTATAATATTATATTTTCATCGATATGCCTCATATATAATTATCTACACTATATTTGCCTGTTAAATAAACATGGATTATTACTATTTTAATTTACTAGATTTTGTAAATAAAGTCTTAAGTTTTCGAAATTTAGCTTTTCCATCTTGAGAGGTAATATTTAAAGACTATTCTCTCGGCGTGATAACATTAGTTACCAACCTATTTTGATTAAGTGATTGCTTAAGTATTACTTCTGTAATGCCAGAGCATCTATACTTCTATATAATATACTATTATAATGACAGCGTAGGTTTTTTTCATGTCCTATTATCTGCTAAAATTATATAAAACGTTGTATTTAATGTAAAAATATAGTAAGATTTGATTATACATATTTATGATTTTTTATTTACTATATTTTAGCTTATATATTTGCATTCTCATTAATATTTTTTAATACCCACATAATTTCTTTATCCACAAAACATAAATTTAATCCTTTTGCAAATGAAAAAAGAAACAAAAAGAAAAAAACTAAGATTTCCAATAGCAAGAATAAAAAGAATAATGCAAAGTGATGAGGATATAGGAAAGGTGACAATCACGGCACCTGTTGTATTAGGGAAAGCTATGGAACTGTTTATTGTCGACTTAATCAATCAAACTGTTAAAACGATAGATTCTGCAAAATGTAGCAGGCTAAAAATGGCTGACTTACAAAATGTTATTGATAACAGCCCCAAGTTTGATTTTCTAAGAAATATAGTTAAGAAATATGAAAAGAAAATGTAACTTAAAATAAAAATAAATTGAGAATATTAAAATAAAACCAAGTCATATAAAATTCTTGAAAAATAATATAAAAGAAAAAATATTAACCTGCTGATTTATAAGTTCAAATTATATTATCAAGTCAACACTAAAATCATATTGTATGACATGGCATGATACGAGAAAAAGGGAAAGCTTGTCAGATGCCAATAAAAAATGCTTATCAATACATCTATCATAAAGATATATGTCTCAACAGTTGGTGTAATGTTAAGCTCTTTAAAATAACCTTTTTTTAATTTCATCATTACCCTATCCTGTCCTATCCCATAGCATAAAATATGATTTTAGTGTTGACCTGATAATATAATTTGAGCTAATTGATCGTAATAACATGTTTTCTTTTTTTATCCGCCTTAAAATACAAAACAAAGACTATAATAATACCTTATGTCATGACATGAAACAATGTGGTAACCAAGTATTACAGAAATTATCTTAAAGAATTAAATATAACACTTACAATAGAAGTATACATCCAATTGACGGTACTAAAAAAAACGCTCGAAAGCATATCACTTGAATATACATTGAGAATGATATAGACGTAAGAGACCGAGTAGAAGATGCCATGAAAAAATCCGGAGAAGCAAGTGCCACTGGATGCCATCGAAAAGAAAGACAAAGAATTACACAACACCAACTTTTTAAATAAAATAATATGTTTTTTTCTTAACTAGTTGAACATTAGTTGCTCATTATGTTGACTTTAATGAAATTTATTAGTCATTTATTGTAAATAAATATAACCGACCGATTATGTTTGACAATATATCAGTTCTTATTCTGGTGCTTGTACGTTTTTTATTCTTAATAATTTCCTTAACTGAATAGATCGCACATTTTCTAATCATTTGAATCCATATAATATAGCAAAAAAAGCATACACATCTAAAAATCTCGTTACTTCTAGGTGCGTATGACTAAGCATTTTTTGCATTTGGTAGCTAAGTAATCTACTGTTTTTTCAGCTTAACAAAATATTGGCATAATAATGCATTTTCATACCAGCAGGCATTTCTATCTTGGAATAGCAATTAAATTGCGATTGCACGCATGGGGGGCATTTTATTAAAATAATAGAATGTTTTAACTTATCATCTCAATTGATTGAATTTTATACAAATTTCATGTAATTTCTATTTGCTTATATTGATACATTTATAGTTGTGCACATTTGATACTTTTCAATACAATATCATTCATTGAATATTTTAGTTTAAGGTGGTTTCAAATTGCAGAGAAGTGTTTTTATTGTTTTCTTCGTCTTGTAAGATCGCTGCTCTTCTTGATAAGACATTTTTGTATTTTTCCGAAATTTTCCGAAGTCGGTATAGTTGTACACACTTTTAAATTTTATAGACATCTTCCATCCTTGTAGATGAGAGATATATTTTTCAAAACAATTCAATCTAAACGGATTTTATGTTTAACAAAAGCTTGCAAATGCCGCTATGAAATCGTTTAGTTTCGTGGTACAATCCAATATTATAATCAAACTGAAGATAACATGATCGTTAATATATTTAAATAAGTTCTTTGAATTGACCTTAATAAGGCACAATATATCAAATCTTGCTAACAGCACCCTCCTCAAATTGTTGACGTATTCCTTCACTATATCACCTCATTTATTCTTAATTATATCCAAGTTTTGCATACTTCAATATTTTTGAATGAGTTTGTAGTTATTTGGTGAAGTGATTCATTCGTGGTTGACTTTCACGATCAATTGTTGACCCTATGGCATCGAAAAAAGTTAAGTTTTGCTTTCTAAATCATATTTTCCATTGTGCTATTATATATCGAAAATAGCTTGAGATATATGAACTAAAGATGATCAGCTATATGCGAAATTTCGTTCGCATGCCAGCACACTTTAGGCATCTCTTGTTGAGTCTATTCTAAGCAAATAAATGCACAAAACACAAAGGAGCGGACCAAGACTATCGTATTGCAATATTCTTTTTAAACTTTTTGCTCAAAATTATTTGCTAGCCATCTTATACTTTTAAATTCTATCTAAAATTGATTTACTTTTAAACAATTTATCCAATTAGAAAGATCTAATTTAAATATGCACGCGATGAAGCATTCATGGTAAATAAATTCTAACGCTTTTTTTGGAGTCAATCCATGTTGATTTAAGCATGTGTTTATGCTTCTTGTTTATAGCATAATTGAATACGGACTGTTCTTTAGCTCCTTGAACTTTTTAATACTTCAAAGCTGATTATCTGCTAAGAGGTATCTTTTTCAGATCTTTAAACATTATTTACATATTTTCTTTGCATAAATAATATACTAAAATAATTTTTAAATAGCACCAGTAAATCTATCATAATTTGAAATTACCTCAAACAAACAACTTCAGTATGCAATGATATTTTTGTTTATTTCACTAATAAATACTCATTAATTGATTCATATTTACATTTAATATTTATTAGTATATACTCAATACGTAATCTTGTATACTATCTTTTATGCCCAATGGATAAAACAATATTAAATAAAATTTATAAATTGCAAAGGGTTAAAATAATTAAATAGTAACAAATTAATGATCCCCACAATGATATTAACCTATTGTTTCATTAATTAAAATTGATAAAATACAACCCCAGCTAATGATGGCAGAACAAGAAGCATCTTCGCAAGGAATGACGTCGACTCAACAGAAAAATTGTAATGATATAATAAGCAAGATAAAAGCCAATAGAAATAGTTATCCATTTTTAGAGCCCGTCGACCCAATAAAGCTAAACATTCCAGATTATTTTGATAAAATTAAAACTCCAATGGATCTTTCAACGATAAAAAGTAAGTTAGATTCAAAAAAATACGAAACAATCGATGACTTTAAAGATGATATGGAATTGATGCTTAATAATTGTTTTACATACAATCTACCAGAAACATATGTTTACAAATGTGGCCAGGAAATACAAAAACTTTTTAACACTTTATACGATAAAAAATTTATAATAACTGAAGGCATGGCAGAAAATAAAAAAAGAAAAATTGAAGATCGGAAAAGGCCATCAAAGACAACACGATCTCCTGTATTTGATAAGTGTAATGAGATACTTCTTGAGATAATGAAAGCAAAATATAAGAAGTTCACATGGCCTTTTTTGGAGCCTGTTGATACAGTTTTAGTACCAAATTATTTAAGTGTAATAAAAACCCCGATTGATCTTTCGACAATCAGAACAAAATTGATATCCCAAAATTATGATACAATATCAGATTTTGAGGCTGATTTACGATTAATGGTCAATAATTGTTTTACATTTAATCCTAAGGGATCTGAAATATATGAGTGCGGTGTCGGGGTATCCAATCTTCTAGATGAGTTGTTCATTGTTGACAAAAATAAAAAAATAGCAGAACTAAAGAAAAAGATTGCCATGTTACAAAAAGAATTGAAGACATTGGAAGGAGATATGGTAAGAGGAGATCATTCCACAGAGCCTTTTATTTCTAATAAAACATATAGTATTGCCGAACGCATTGCCCTGGGCAATAGATTATTAAAACTTAATGAGGCACAAAGCACCCAAATAGCTGAAATTATTGGAAAAGGGGTTGAAGATTTAGATATAGGGGATAAGGATGAAATTGAGATTGATTTAAAAACATTACCAGATGCTGTCATCGGGGAAATAGAACGCTATTTAAAAATATTGAATGATGAAATTTCAAGTGATGAGGAATGAAAGCAAATAAATATTATAATGATTTACTAATATAAATAAAATTTCAAAGTTCTATAATTCAAATTACCTCGTATTATAATAATTTTTTGATAGCAGACATCGGGTTAAACAAGATCGTTTTATTAAGAAAATGCAGACTGTCCGATTGTAATTTGGGTGACTCTTAATAAGCAACCTCACGGCTTCATATAGATATTTATACTAGGATGATAAAAGTGTCATAGTTTTATCATGAAATTATTGGGCTACAGGTAGTCTGTCTGCCTTGCTTGCATTCGATCCAGCTACGATTAATAGACAGTGTGCGCTTCGACCAGAAGCGATATAAGTACACAAGGAAAAAGATTGTTATAATTGAAACGGTCACTGCAATGGATTACATTATTTAAAATATGAAAAGAACATTTATTATATAGTGAAGGAATTATGAATAGCGAAAATTTTTATTTAAATAAAGGATTTCGTTTTTAAAATTCTTTACTTAAACGAAATCTTTCACGATTTATGATTCCTTGGCTATACTCTAGAGGCTCTTTTTATATATGGAATAATCTGTGAGGTTGTTGACCCAGTACAGTAACTGTCTCAATTGATATAATCGTTTTTTTAGGTACTCATACCGCTGTTAGTCAAAGTCCATACTGTCTATCGGAGCCGGATCGACCTTGCAAGCAAGGCGAGGTACTTGTAGCCCGGTACTTTTGGCATCAAACCAGAGAACTTTTATCATACTAGTGCCAATATTTATATGGAGCTGTTCAGCTGATTTACCCGGAGTCCACCTGCTGCAGACATTCCAATATAAGTAAAACGTCTGCGTGTTGCCTTAGTTTAATCTAGGCGCGGGGTCTGTTTTTATATTTCTATATTTATTGTTTTTCCAAATGCGCCTCCTTTGCTCTGGATAGAACTCAGGATATTTTCGTGAGTTGTCAATTTGGTAATGGGTGCAACAAATGTGTGAAACTTGATAGCTTTTGAACTATTCTTTAAAACTCCCACCTCTGAAGAGGAATGAAGAAAATTGGTAAGTTGGCCATCTACAAAACACACACATATGGATAGACAGTTTTGGACTTAAATTCCAAGTTTGTACTTGTCCAGCAGCTTCTGACACCCAAAACTACTAGTAAATTCTCGTCCTAGTTTAACGTCATTTCGGACGATTCATTTTTAAAAAAATTTAAATTATTTATTATATCAAATAGTCAAATTCTATAAGGTATATTTAGAAAATATAACATTTTAATAAGTTTGATTGCTTTTTAATGACTTTGTTTATTTTAAAATAATTTTTTATAGTTAACGGAATAACGATTTTATAATAAAAAAATCATTAAGATATTAATACATATCATCGAAATTGTTTTACTTCTCGGTGGAATTTAAAACACTATTTCTTTAATGTTAAACAAAGTCATTTTTATATTTTTAAATAAATTCATTTTAAGATTGGATTATTGAAAAATATTTTCGCTTATCTTAGCATGGTTATCATATATAATATTATTTTAGCCACCATATCTTTAATTCGAAATAAAATATTTTAATATTAGTTAATCTAAAATGAACGTGCTAGCTCAAATATATCTACTTGTAAATAATAATGCTATTTAATTAATATATAAAGAAAATTGATTAGTTAGGGATATCTACGCACTACAATCAGTGGAAGTGAATTTAAAATATATACTGACCAGGAAAGTTGCAACATTTATTTACTAGTTAACATCATTTCTATGTTTTTTATCAATTTATTTATTTTTATTATAAAAAATTTAATATTTTAACCGTGTTACCATATCACTTGAGTACAGAAGAAGCATTGAGGAAGGTGTAGACGTAAGAGATCGAGTAGAAGAAACTGTGAAAAGATTTGGAGAAGCAAGTGCCACTGGATGCCAATCGCAGGCCATCGAAAAGAAAGATAAAGAATAATATATAGCATTAACCCTTAAATAAATGATATTAACCGTGTTTATAAATAAAAATGGACAGATAATTATAGTAAGATATCGCTAGTAAATAGAAAAGTTAGAATATTCAATTATAAAGCTATAAGATGACATTATTTAAAGCAAACAACATTTTAAATAACTTTATTTTTATTAATAAAAATAAAGTTATTTTATATTCATTGTCCTTTTATTACATTTTTTAACATCTAATTTACTTACTTTTCAGTTGTCTGCTCTCCTATTATCATTTGCAATATTGGTATTCAATCAAATAGTATTATCCTAAACGTTGTATTATAAACATTAAAATTCTCTACCCCAAATGGAAAATTCTGAGAGCTCAAGTGATGATAGCATACCTATGGGTTTTGATGTTCAAGAGTTGCTAAGAAAACGATATGAGAAATTAAACATCGTACGATCTGTAGAGAAACATGAAGATTCTAGTGATGAGGATGGCCTTCCACTATTTCTTCGCTATGAGACATTGTTAAAGAAAGCGATGGATAAATTATCACGTGACCAAAATGAAACCGTACAAAAACGAAAGCTACCATTGGAAATAAAACGAGAACCTGGAAACAAGACATCTTGCAATGTTGTGACCCTTGCATCCATGCTAAACCGTGATCAAGATCATCTTACCAAATATATATTGACTGAATTATCGGCTGAAGGCTCCATAAATAAAGAAGGAAAACTTTTGATAAAGGGTAGATATCTTTCATCACAAATACAAGATATACTTCGTTTGTATATCGAACATTTTGTAGTATGCAAAGCGTGCGATGACACCGAAGACACAGTTATAATCAAAGAAAATAAACTATTTTTTCTTAGATGCAGAAAATGCGGCAGCTCAAGATATGTCGGAAATATTAAAGAAGGATATAAGGCAAAGGGCAAAGTAAAACCTAAATTAAGAGGATTGATTTAATACAATGCAAATTAAAGCTTTTTTATTTAATAAATTAATTTGTTTTTATGAATTTAAAATAAAATTATAATGTAAATAAAGCTCAACCTTAGTGATACCTTTTGGATGATTCAATATATTAAATTAAATGGTTGTTTTTGAATAACTATCTGTATTTTTTTATTACTTATGGCTTAACATTCACTGGCACCCATTTCCTCAAATATCGTACAAGCACGTTTAATGCTTTCTTATGCTCATAACATTCTCTATAATTTTTCTGCACTTGTTTAATATAACTTTTAATATCATTATTATTGATGGGATGAAACCTCTATCATGGATGCTATATTTAAAAAAAACACTATGATATTTGGTTACAATCTGTTCCATCCGATAACATAAAAGATTATTCTAATCTTAGCTTTACATAGCGAATTTAATTCATTTACTAAAATAATATTTTATCTTTTCTTTTCCTTTATACAACATGAAAATTATATTAGCTTTTTATGGTCATCTGCATCAAATCTTTTGCACTTTTATTATAAATAGGATATCATGTTTGTTATTCTTCGGATATCAAGTATTATCCATGTGTCAAACATCATTTCACTTTTTATTTCTCAAACCTTCTAGACTGTGTGATATCGGAGCTTTTTGTCTTTTTAAAGCCATATTTATTCGGCAATGAAAAGTAAATGTACTTTATTATGCCTTCAGCTGTAATTATAAGCAAATAATAGATTTAAACTTTTATTTGATTTTTAATGATTTTTTTCGGCTTTTCGCAGTGATAGCATTGCAAAGCACACTTAACCTAAAAGACATTTTATCTTGGGTAAATCAATAAATTGCTTTAACACGTGATTTTATTTTCATGCTTCACCAAATAGAGAAATATTATAACAACTATTTGAGCAAGTCAAATAAAACCTTTCTTTTTGTTTTATACCATCCACATAGGATTCAATATACCATTAGTAAAACATTTTCACAAAAGACTTAATAACAATGTACTGATGTGTACAATAAAAGCGAGTATTGCTTCTTCATTTTTTTTAAATTTGCTATTTTTTCCAAAAATGCTTTTATATTTATTTAGCATTTCTCATAGTTGAATAAGTACATACTTACTTTACATCTCCGCAAAGTGAAGACTTTTTTGCAGTTATGTTTAAATAAGATATAACTTTTCTTAAAATTTAAGATTTGAGTGCATCTATTGATTAAATAAATTTTATAATTAGTCATTTTTTTCTAATAAAAGTATTTAAGTAATATAATCAGGATTTAATGCGCTATTTATGTAAAAATAGTTTTGACACAATAATTACTCTTAATAAGAAGTATTAATACTTGGATAATAATACTCATTTATCATATAGAACCGATTATGCATAAAAAATAATTATTGGTTGACTCTTATTGGTTAATATATCGTGTTTTATATTATCTTAACTGATACAATTTTTGATAAAATACAAAATGTTTGAAAATTATAAAAATGAAAATCATATAAGCATGCTTTATTAATATATTTTTGCAATGCATGAATTGATATATGCGTTGATTTAACCGCTTTAAACTATATAACTCGAGCACAGACATAGCATTGAGGCCAGCATAGATGAGAAAATTATAAAATAGAAAAAGCATTGAAATGATAAGTAAGTGCTGATAGACAGCAATCACTGATAAATGAAAAGAAAGACAAAAATATGACCTAATAATTTTTTTGTTAATTCTATTATTGATGAATAAACCCAATGTTAAAGTTAACATTAGATTCCAATGTTTTTATATGAAAATTGTTTAAAACACCAATCACAGGAATATGATTATAAAACAAAGTGATTTAAATATTGAACCATTCTAGTATATTTTTATCATACGAAATGACTTTTATTTATTACATTGCTCCGACCTTGCGTTTTGTGCAATATACAAATTTTTTTTATAAAATAAATTACAATAAAGCTTAATCATATAATTGCGCGGCTAAATATTTTTATTCACTAGATAAATATATTTTGTAATTATGTCCATTAATAAGTCACATCTGAATTTATTATAGTTCTTTAATATAAACTATGAGATACAATACTATTACATTTTTATCACGTTTTTATATATACCTATCTCCAGTCAACTTAATATTTTACGATATACATGGCTTAATATATTAATTAACTGCTTACTTGATTAAGCAGTCGTTATACTATTCAAAATTTGAAAGTATATTCACTTTTATAAGAAAATATTTATTTAATAACATCGAGTTAAGAGTTTATTATATTTAATAATTATTCTTATAAGATAATGTATAGTTTTTAATATTACACTTTATGATAAATGATTGCATTTTCATTGAAGGTATAAGTTATATTGTCTATTTTGTTTAGAATCTATTAATCTTTTTAATAAAGCAGTTTACTAGTTTTTTTTTGCTATTTTATTCCTCCTTATTTTCTTCATCAACGATACCAGAATGTTTCTTCTCAATATTCAATACAAAATGCATTTATATATTTTAGTAAATATATTATGTTGTATCAATGATACTCTGTTTTATTTATGACTCAGCGAATAATAGTGTTTTTTTACATTTATTTAAAATTTTAATATTGCTAAAAGCCATCTTGTCTTGATATTATAACTTTATTTAATATTATTATTTGCTTTTTTCATAAAAAACAATTTTGGCTATTCTTTTCAAAATTATATAAATGCTAATTCCAAAATATAACTTATTTTCAGCGTATCGTATTTAATTTTAGTTTGATTAGATTAGATGTAATATTTCATATATTTTTCATATCAATATTTATTTTCGTGTATATAACCGCCAAAATATCTAGCATCTTGCTGCATGCATAGAATACTCAGCAGATATATACACGAAAATAAATATTGATATAAAAAATATATGAATATTCAATTAAAAAACTTTGAAAATTATAATAAATATAATAAAATTTTATCTAAAAAATTATAATATCTTGAGTAGTTATATCATAATTGTTCAAATAGCAAGACATCACAGACAAATAAAAAGAAGTTTTAATTCCAACCCATATGCAATTAGGAGTTTCTAGAATAAAAAAATATTTAAAACATATGAACAACCCTCAGAATAAGTTAAACGTAATACATGTTACAGGTACTAATGGAAAAGGTTCTGTTTGTAAATTTTTAACAAATATTTTATTAATGAATAAAATCGAGGCAAATATAGGAACATTTAATTCGCCATCTTTAATTGATCCTTCAGATCTATTCAAATTAATAATATAGCTATTAAAGAAGAATTATATAAAAAAGAAATTTCAAGAATTACTAAAAATTCGAATAAGTTGAAAATTAGCTTAACAATATTCGAAAAGGAGGTAGTTGCTGCAATAGACATTTTTTTACGATATGAATGCAAGATTTGCATTTTCGAGGTTGGGATGGGCGGGCTAGAAGATGCAACAAATATATTCGATAGTATTTTAATGTTGTTGATTACTTCTATTTCATTTGACCATGTTGAATATTTAGGGCCAAGCTTAGAAAATATAATAAAAAATAAATTAAGTCTTCATAAACCCGATTCTCCTGCTTTAATGATAGAACAAGAGAATGTTTATAACGGTAAAACGATTATTAGTGGTAGTCATATAGAAAAGATTGCTAAGGAACTAATTCCATCAGTAAACATCGTTAATAAATCAAAATACAGTGAAGGCTTATGTTTATTTAAATATGAAAACGAGATTTTACAATATAAACTTTTATTAGAAGGTGAATTCCAAGCATACAATTCTGCATTATCATTGCATGCGTATTTTACATTAAAAAAATTAGGTAATGTTATTGCTCAATCAATATCTGATGAGGATGCAATAAAGGCTTGTATGAATACAAAATTTCTGGGTAGGTTAACTTGGATTAACAATTATATATTAATAGATGGCTCACATAATTTAGCTGGAATTATTCATTTAAAAAAATATATTAAGATGAAACTGAAATCGTTTACAGGTAAAATTATTTGGATCATGGCTATTTCAGAAAAAAAGGATTATAAATCAATGATTTCTACTTTACTTGAGAATGAAATCAAAAATGATCAGTCTGTACTATTAACCGAATTTACTACGCCAGAAAATATGCCATGGGTTAAATGTATTAGCCCAGAGATATTGGCTGTCTGCTTGAAAGAAAAAAATGTAAAATATCAAATATCAAATTTGGATGAGATCCTAAGTAATTTAAAAGAAGATAAGACAATGTACATTATATGTGGTTCTTTATATTTAGTTAGAGATACCTTGAAATATTATAGCGATAAAATACAAAATTACAAAAACTGTGAATCTAAACTAAAAATTTATTAAAATGTTTTTTTTATTTATTCTACAAAACAAAGAATAATTTCTATCTTATAAATATAAAAGGATAAAACCAATAGATAAAATTAAAATATTAATATAAAATAATAGAAATATTTTTCAGTTGATTAATTAAATTATTATTTTCTTCAAACAGAATTTTCTTTATTTGATATTGTAAATTCTAATATTAAAACTAAGTCAAGTGAATTTAAAAGATAAACTAATATATATATGTAATACCAGATTCATGTAAAATGTAATACCAATATTTGAGAAGATTAATTGCTAGTAGTTAAGAATATACAAATACATTGATGTATATCAATTTGTGAGTTAAAAAATGAATTTTTGAAAATGAAAATAAAAAAGCATAATACACTCAAGAACGAGTGTAGATTTAATATTTTGTATCAGAAAATATATGAAATGGCATAAATAACATAAAAATAAAATTTTAAATAGTTGGAATACTTTGAATCCTGTTAAATTTGCTTGTTTAAAATATATTAAAATTTTGCTAGTATAAAGATTTGAACATTGTTGGTAAATTATAATTAATTTTTATTTGTACCTTGCAAAAATGGAAAACTCAATAACGAGTATTAATATATTACTTCAAGAAATCAGTCTTAAAATTCAAAAAATTTATAACAGATTAACAGAAAACGTTAACATCGATATATTAAATGAAATAAAGATTGGTATTGATGGTCTACTAAATAAAAATATAACATTAAATGAAAAATATGAGGAGATGAATAAATACTATACAATGAAATTGGAAGAATTCAAAACATGTAGCCAATGCAAAACAATAGAAGAAAAGTGTCAAATTGGATTAATAGAAATAAATAAATTAAAAAATGAGCTAGAAAAACTAAAATCGAGTATGAAATCACACGATGTTTTATGATATTTATAGAATAAATAATTTATAAATGAAAATATACTTATATTTTATTTTTTATAAACAATTTCAATCAATCATTTTAAAAAAAATAGTCGAGACAATTTCGCCAGCATACAGACGTATTAAGAAGGTAGTAAGGAGGTATGGATAAACAAATAAAACTGATTGCTAAACGTGAGAGTTAAATAAAAAATTATGCTATGGAAAAGCAACCCTTTTATTATATTAAATAAATTAATCAACAATAGCTATTCATACTTTTCAATTATTTTTGGAAATTTCATTACTAACTATTTTGAATCATATCATTTTAAATATTATGATTAAATCTTAACGATGTTTTGTGCTTGGCAATATCGGTAATTGCATAATTCTATTAGTCCTATTTAATTCTTGTATATAAAACTTGAGTTATCTGGCTATAACTTTAACCCAATAATATAAAAAAGCGCTTCTGAATTTTTGGGCATAATTTTTTACAAAAAAATATGTTTTGCTTTTTTTCTTAATCGTCCGAATGACGTTAAATTAGGACGAAAATTTACTGGTAGGGGTGTCAGAAGCTGCTGGACAAGTACAAACTTGCAATTCAAATCCCAAAGCTGTCTATCCACGTTTGTGTTTTGTAGATGGCCAACTTTCCAATTTTCTTCATTCCTTTTAGAAGTGGGAGTTTTAGAGGTTTGTTCAAAGCCATCAAATTTCACATATATATGATATTTGGTTAATGCGCGCCCATTGCCAAATTGACAACTCACGAAAATATCCTGAGCTCTATCCAGAGCAAAGGATACGCATCTGGAAAAACAATGAATATAGAAATATAAAAACAGAAACCGCGCCTAGATTAAACTAAGGCAACACGCAGACGTTTCGCTTACATTGGAATGTCTGCAGCAGGTGGACTCCGGGCAACTCAGCTGAACAGCTTCATATAAATATTGGCACTAGTATGATAAAAGTTTTCTGGTATGATGCCAAAAGTACAGGGCTACAAGTACCTCGCCTTGCTTACAAGGTCGATCCGGCTCCGAAGACGGTATGGGCTTCGACTAACAGCGGTATAGTACCTAAAAAAAACGATTATATCAATTGAGACAGTTGCTGCACTGGGTCAAGAACCTCACTGATTATTCTAATATAAAAAGATCCTCTAGAGTATAGCCAAGAAATCACAAATCGTGAATGATTTCGTTTAAATAAAGCCTTTTTTCTTAATTTAAAATTAATCTAAATTGATATATTTACTAATTATTTTGTTTCATACAATTTGTCTATTAGATAAGATTTCAGTAATAGTTAATAAAAAGAATGATACGCATTCAATAATATATGCATTTAGTTTTTAAGTAATTTTTAGTTCATCATTAAATTATGTGTATGCATCAAATATAATATTTGAAAAACCATTGCTGTGTATTTATACTACTATTTTATGTTTTATCTTCCTTATATAACAGAGTAGCCTTATTTATGAAATACAAATTTATAATATTAGTTATTTTAGTATAACATGTTGAATATACTATATAATTGTTTAACACTTATACAAAACTTTAAGTAATATTTAAAAATTATAATGCGATTTGTTATATTGGACTTAAGTTGTTTTTTTATGTTAAAATAATATTTATTTTGCGACTTAATAATTTTGCTACGTATAAGTAGCCTATTCTCTTTAAATATTTTCTTGTGGAGGGATGCTATGACATGGCTTGAGTACTAAATACAAAAATTGGCAATATCAAATAATCAATTAATTCAATAAATTAGATAAATATATATGAGGTATATTGATGAAAATATAATATAATTGTACTTCGTAGTTAATTACATACAATAAAAGACTTAGATTAAGTAAGCAAGAATAGATCTAGATTCGATTTAATAAGCCAGTGATGTATAAGATATACTTATTTATTAGACAAACATCATCAAGCATAGTAACATATGAATGACTAAATAATTTAAATATATTCAGTCTTTTATAAAAAGAAGAGTTTATGTCGTATAAAGCGAAAGAACGTGCAATATGATATTTAAAAGACGTTTCTAATAAAAAATTTAATACTTTTTTATATACCCTTATTGTAATAAAGATTTAGAATTATCAAACTTAATTATAAAAATTTTTTATCATTTATTTTTTTTTATATTTTCACGTGGTAATTAGCTATTTTGTATAAATTTAAGTCACTTGATGGAATTTCAGTCTATTTGCTATCTTTATCTATTTTCTAATATTTCTTTCATACTATAAAATTTTATCTCGAATATTCTTTTCAATTCAATTGATTTGATATATGATTCACTAAAGATGCTTATCTAATTCTTATAAATAACTTTTATTTGTTTTGCTATTATTCCATTATACATTATAAGATATCGATATTGCTTATCCTTATATATTGAGCCCTATTCTTTTATTAAGAGATCATATTTTATTTCTTTTCGGTTTCAACGTTTTGGATGTTATCTTGACTGTTTACCAACATCAATTAAAACAATGAATAATTAATGTATTTATAAATCACAAGCAAAAATGATTCATCAATTTATTCAATTGATGAGTAGCGATATTGTTAAATACTTGCAATATAATAAAACTAATAGAAACTAGTTAATATATTTTTGTAGGATCTAGTTACAAAGCACAATAGGTATTAAAAACTGAAATGAAAATAAATAAACATGCATAAATAATGTATCTAAAACAAAATGTTTGATGCTCCATGAATCATACAAAATTTTGGATTTCATAATATTCTGTTAAATATTTCTATTATTTAAACCAATGAATTTGATAGAAAAAAATTGTTATAATTATTTGAAAAAGACAACCAACTAAAAGATATAAATTATGAATGCTGTAATTTACAATATTTATCTCACATTTAAGTTTAAAAATTTTTAATTGATGCACTATCTAGTGATCAAGATAAATAAAGAATTGCAATTTGCGCTGATGTCATAGCAAAATAATATATGAATGAAAAAGAATATTATATTAATTATGATAAATATTTAAAAAAATAAGTTTTGTTACTATTAAAATAAGTATATAGGATTGAAATATTTCAAAGTAATATATATATATGATGCAACCTTTTGTCAAATTAATGTTTTCATCATATAAAATTAACATAAATTTCTTTTTGTTGTATAAAGCTAAAACTTCAAAAATTAAAAATGAAGGTTATTTAAAAATCACCCTTACGATAGAAAGTTACATACACTCTACTATATTAAATAAGATGCTTTAAATTATATTACTTGAGTACAAAAGAAACATCGATGATGATATAGACGTAAGAGATGGAAGAATGGAAATAATTATAGACGCGTGTTCTATTAAATATTAATCGTATACAATGGAAACAACCAACGAATAAGATTAACTTAATCTATAAATTAAACAAAAATAATTATAAATTGACTATGAAGAGTTGAAATACAATTTATTAAATTTAAGAAATATTTGAGATCTTATGATTAGTGTATGATTAATATAACGGCAAGAGAATAGAAAAATTGTAATAAAAAAATTTAGGGATCATAATGATGATGAATAAAAAATGATGAAAAATAAAAGAAATATAGATCAAAAATTGCATTTCTATTAAATAAACAATAATGCGTATCTTCAGTATATTATATGGAAATTTTCAGCATATATAAAATTAAAAGTTTCTTACTAATTTTTAAAACATTTTAACACATTGGTTGCTTATTGTATTATTGTGGCAAATTTTATTGCATAATGTATTTAATTTAAGAAAACATAATTTCTTAATAAGATATTTTTAGGCAATTATATAAATGTCTGCCAAATTGTTCGAATAGAGGTGAAGGTAATAAAACTTAAATTATCGTTCAAAATTATATTTTTTCTTTTTATAAATCATGCCTTTACGATTTCAATATTTTTTTATAAATAAATTCTATGTATTCACCAATATAGAAAAATAATATTTCAATATGTACTCACTTAATAATTTATTTCAATTGTTATCAGATTCAGAAAAAACCACTTGTCATCCTTTTTGCTATTGTTTTATATTGAAAAAGTCTTATATTTTAAATTAAGTCATTTGTTTGTTAATTAAAATATTTTATCTTGCCCATGAAAAATCATAGTAGATTCCTTGTATGAATATAATCTTAAGAAACACAGCAAGTTGATATACAGCCAATATAATAATTTATAATCATGACATATTAATGATTGACATAAATTCGCATGTATTTGATAGTAATAAACTTATCTCATATTAAAAGATATATTTATATTGGTGGTGTAGTTGATAGATGGTATTTGATTTAAATTAAAAAATTAAAAAAACCCATTAGATGAGATTAAGCGGTGAATATAGAATTCAACACAATGAGGTTCGATGTGATGGTAGCCTAAATGGTGTATAAGCCATGTGAAAAGGTATCGGTAACAATAGGAAATGATAGATATATAAACAAGGAAAGTAAAACCATATTTTGGATCATTATAAATTTAATATGACACATTAGATATTAGAATTCTATCATGCAGTATTTATAAAGCAATTAAATAAATAAAAATTAATACAAGAGAGAGATTCGACACTAAGCAAAGAAATTTATGCAACATAAAATTGAACATACAAATTAAAAGATAATAAAAGAGTAATAAACAAAACTTTGATTATCATGTATAAAATCAATGCACTATGTAAGAATAAATTGAATATTAGACAATGTATTGGAACAACGTGTAACTTAGAAACAAGCATTATAGTAGGTGATCAATTAATTATATCATTTAACTGTAAAAGAATAAAAACGATACAATCAGTTAGAATTAATATTAGAAAAAACTTTTTTCTATGTGATTGAACTTAAAGAAAATTATGGAATACAGTAAAAGTATTCAGATGATGCAAAGGTATATATTGAATAAGTAATAAAGTGGCATCTTTATATGAATAAATTGATTATTTTAGAATTTATATTTTATAATTGGAAAAATTTAAATGAGAAAAGAGCTAACATGATTGAAAATATTTTTTGTAATATTTTGAATAAATTAATTAATAAGAATTTTATAGAGAGATTAGTAATATCACATAAGTGAATAATAAATTATGAAATATAAATAAATAAAAAGTAATAAGAGTTATGATTAGATTGAGGAGCAGTAAATAACAAATAATAAAGCATTTAAATAGGAATAGTATAAATAAATATAATTAATCCGAATCACAACCGAGTAGAAGATGCTGTGAACAGTTTCGGAAAAGCAAGTGCCACTGGATGCCAACCGCAGGCCATCGAAAAGAAAGATAAAGAATAATATATAGCATTATCCTTAAATAAATGGAGTATCCGAATCACATAATTATCTATTCTTTCTTTTATTGCACATATTGTTAAAAATGGTGATAAAATAGTATTATAAAAAATTATTTACATTTATATTCAATAATGAAATTATAAAAAAAGGAAAATAAAAAGTTCGTAAACATACATAATGTATTTAAAAATTAAATTTAGAATACAATATAAGCATTGATCATTCATATAAAAAATGTATCTAATAATAGTATAGTATTTAAAAAAAATAATATTTCATATTATAAACAATACAAAAAACTTTTATCAGTAAATCGGCAACTTTTTTATTAAATTTATCTAATAAACCCATTTTATTATAGTTCAAATTATTTGGCAACGTAGAAGATTTTATGTGTAATAAACATAGTTTTTAATAGTGATGATAAAGAAGACTTAATAAATAAATAATTGTTGATAAAACTTAGCTATATAAATAAGGGTATTGCTTGTATTTTCATTATATTTTAGTAAATATATTAACATTTATTTTATATAATCCATCAATATATTGC
>SBIQ01000081.1:0-31862 GCA_014805555.1 Astathelohania contejeani | reverse complement strand
GTACTTATATACTCCAGTACCATCAAGGAGAGTAGCAGTGTTTTCGCACTGAGAGTCATTCGTGGCCGACTTCTCTCGGTTAATCTCCAGCCCTATGGTCTTGAAGAAAGACTCAGTTTCTTTTACCATATTGCCCATTACCGTGCTATTAGTTGCCAAGAGTTTAAGATCATCAATAAATAATAGGTGGTTAGTAGCATGTGAAATTTCTTCCGCATGTATTGACACCTTTGGGTATCTTTCATTAAGACTTCGGCTCAAAGGATCGATACACAGGACGAAGAGAAGAGGGCTAAGGCTATCACCTTAAAGTATCCCTTTCTTTACCCTTTTATTAACTATACTCTCTGGTCCGGCTCTTACATCTAAGCTTCACTTAGATGTTATCTCTTTAACAAAGCACGTTATCCATTTAGGAAAACCTAATTTGGATATACACTCTACCATATACTTATGGTCGATAGAATCAAAAGCTTTCTTCACGTCGATTTACGTTGACTTCAACAAGTGTCCGTGCTCTTTGTTTAGAGATAGATTGAGCATGGCTTGCTCTTTTGCACCTTGGACTCTCCTTACAGTGCCCAACTGGTTATCAGCTAGCAAACCTCGACGCTCAACCTCCAGCTGCATAACTTGAGTTACACATTTAGTTGTGAGCTTGTAAAGGTTAGACATACAGGTTATAAGCCTGAAGTCTGAGCTTTTACTCAAGTTGCATTTAGGTGTAAGGTATGTTATGCCCTGATAAAACCAGTCGGCTTGCGCCCTTCCCTTTAAGCATATATCCTTTATTATATCATAAAGGTGCTTATGCACCGAAGATATGTGCTTTATGAAAAAATTAAAGATACCATCGATGCAGCTGCTTTCCAATTAGGCAGGCACTTTATAATATCTTCTAATTCTTTAAGAATAAGAAATCTGGTTAATTCAATGGAGTCCGGGAGATGTTCTACTAGATACTCATCGTATCCATTACATATCTTATTTGTGGTTTCCCACATCTTAGACCAATACTCCCTTATCTCATTGATATCCACCTGGTGCTCTGGTCCATCCACACCAAACAACTTCCGGTAGAATTTACTCCTATACAATTCGAAGCATTGATTTTCACGTCTGCGCTCTTTGCGCTTAGTATGCATTTCAAGCTTCTTCTCGTAAATACGAGCCGATTCTTTTAATGAAATTAATGCTTCCATTACACCATGCAGTTTTTTCAAGGTAAGGTTTAACCTTTTCATGACTTGTTTGGCTACTTTAATTTCGATGCCGAATAGCTTGCTTCTATCCTTTGCCTTTTTTAATAACTCAATTGAGAACAGAAATTTTATTTTCAATGCTCTGCTTCCTATTTAATGGAAGCATAGGCTTAAGTGAAGCTTCCTGGTAGCACTACTGCACTGTTTGGAGAATCTTGGAAACTTCGCACATGGTTTTGGAAAAGTTGGTAACCATGTATTCTCCTGCGATTTGATTTAAAAAAAAATAGTTTATTATCGACCTTGGTTTCTGGCATTTTACGTGTCTTTTGGAATTAAGTTATGCTTGCATTTATTTTCATTTGGTTATGGAATATGATTTTTGATTCTTGATGTACACTTGAGGTTTTAATTTCAGGAGTAATTAATAAAGAATTTGATAAATTTATTTTTTTTTGGTCTGTGAGTAATCGCTTTCTAGAGGGTCTCTTTTAATTGTATGAGCCCGTTCTTTAAACTTCTCTTCACTGACCTCACAGGAGAATTTTTCACAGAAGAAATCACGATTCTCCTTCAGACCATTACGAGGCATTTTACTTAACAGAGTCAATACTTTTTTTGAGAGGTCTCTAGGCCACTCCTCAAGTGCAGAATCTACACTGTCGAAAATAGATCGTAAAACGATCATGCGAGAAAATAGTTATACTAGTAGAGATATAATAATAGAATATATTTATACATTGAGTAAATATCATTGGCATCGTAACATACAATAAGAGTACATGGTATATGAATATAGTTTAACCTCTAAAAATTATTTATAAAAATATTTAGATAGCACTAAAGTATCATTATAGTAACATAATAGCAAAAAAACATATTGATAAAAATATTATTATATCTAATATACATATTGGCATTGTTAATTTTAATAGATAATCCAAATAAAAAAGATAATTCATGTATTGTTGTATGAATAGATGTCTAAAAAATATGAGGAAAAATAATTGTATTATTCTTTGCAAATTTGCAAGTAATTAAAACTTATTTAAAAAATCTATAAAGTATTAACTGTAATTTTAGTAATATCTGAATTCCATTTTATATGCCAATGTATTTATCTATAGGTTATTTTATATAAATTTTTTTGTTGTATATTTATATGAATGGATATGTTGAATAGCAATCACCACATATTTTAAAATAGGGGTTGATTTAATTGAAAATGAGCATTTTTATTAGTATAATTTATATAGGAATGAAAAATGTCTCATTAAAACCAAGAAAAATGAAAAAGAATAATGACTAATTCAATTGAGAAATTAAATTACAAATAAATTTTATATAAATAAAACTCGATTTATTTAAACAAAATCATTCACAATTTATGAGTTCTTGGCTATACTCTAAAAGTTCTTTTTATATATGGAATAAAATCTTGACCCAGTGCAGCAACTGTCTCAATTGAGACAATCTTTTCCCCTTAGGTACTCATACCGCTGTTAGTCGAAGCCCATACCGTCTATCGGAGCCGGATCGACCTTGCAAGCAAGGCAGGGTACCTGTACCCCGGTACTTTTGGCATCAAACCAGGTCACTTTTATCATCCTAGTGTCACTCGTAAGCGTTTATATGGAGCCGTGCAGCTGACTTACCAGGAGTTACCCTACTGCAGACTTTCCAATATGAACGGAACGTCTGCATGTTGCCTTAGCTTAATCTAGGCGCGGGGTCTGTTTTTATATTTCTATATTCATTGTTTTTCCAGATGCGCCTCCTTTGCTCTAGATAGAGCTTAGAATATTTTCGTGAGTTGTCAATTTAGTAATGGGTGCATTAACCAAATGCCATATATGTGTGAAACTTGATGGCTTTTAAACAAACCTCTAAAACTCCCACCTCTGAAGAGGAATGAAGAAAATTGGTAAATTGGTTATCTACAAAATATACGCTCATGGATAGACAGTTTTGGACTTGAATTCCAAGTTTGTACTTGTCCAGCAGCTTCTGACACCCAAAACTACTAGTAAATTCTCGTCCTAGTTTAACGTCATTTTGGAAAAAATATGCTGATCAATAATAATTAATTTATCCAAAATAAGAAATTTTATTTTTCAATTAAATTTTTATAAAATCATACATAAAAAAATTAAATAAATGAAATTTTTTTCAATATTATTATATTATTATAAGAAATGGTGTATGACTTCTGATGAGGATGAAGAAACCACAACAATTGATCAAATATTACCAGAGAATTATGTTTTTTACGATATCGAAAGTAGCGAAAACACTAGCAGTGACTTTCAAGTTCTAACAGTCTGCCATTTCAGTAACGAAAAATATTGTCCTGAATATTTTAATAAAAATAAACAAGTGGATTTCGAATTTCAAATTTTCGCTGTCATAAAAAAGAAAGGATATTCAACTATTGATAATAATGGAAGAAGAAAATCTAAATTACTTTTTCCGTTATTGCCACTAGACGGAATTATAGTTATAACTAATATGCCAAATCACTTGTTTGACAAAGAAGAATATAAACAGTTTGATTTGAATCTGGTAGATAGCTTGAGATTGAATAAACATAATAATAAATATTATAAATTTGATTTGCAAAAAAATAAAGACTTATCAAATAAAAAAGTGAAAGACATTCTTAAATCAAGTTTTGACATTTTTAAACTTTTAAGTGAACATCGAAAACCATATATATTAGAACTAAAATCAAAATACAGTTATTTTAAACAAAATAGTAAAACGTTAAATGCTATAAAATATAAATTGATGGCATTATTTGATAACGTAGTCACGCCTGATTATCATCTATTATTAAAATTAAAATATATGCTGATTTTAATATCTGAAATACAAGAAGAAGAAATCAATTTACCTATAAATAATTTGAAATCAAACTTATTTTATCTTTTAGATAAATATTTCTTTAAATATGATAAACTAAAAAAAAGAGATAAAAATATTCTAAATTCCATTTGTAATGAATTGAAAATTACATTAAAAAAATTAGATTCTTATGTATTGAACAGGTTTTTTGTTCCTAATGATATATCCGAAAGAATAAGAGAAGAAGTGGCTGATTTAGAAAATGATTCAACGCTTTCTTCATTTGCCGATTGGATTGAAATTTTGCAACAAGAAAGAATTTTTAATTCATTTGATGTAATTGAAAGAGCAAAATTATATACATCATATATTTTATATTCAGAACTTAGTAATTATGAAGGATTTGATTTTTTGATGACTTATTCAGAATTGATGTATGTATATTCCAGTATGTTTATATCGAACTCAATGCATACAAATCATCTTGATTATTGCTACTTGTATGATAAATTGTGCTGTTTTAAATGTTATACTTTTGATAAATTAATAAATTATACTATTAGAATGGAGAATGATATATCTGAACATGCTATAGGTGTGAAGCTCTATGATATTGATGCTATTAAATATCCACAGATAAATAAATATTATAAATGGCTAGTAGAAATACAAACGAAAATATACTTGAATTCAGTAATTTGTGGAATTTCGTTTTATGATTACTCTAATAATTTTATAGTATCTGCATTGGATGAGTTTAGAAAGAATTTAAATTTAAAAGAAATATATACTAACATTATTATGGATTGGGTTAAACTTGACGAGAATTATAATATGGAAATGCCAAGTTTTGTTTCTTTTCTGGAAATAGATGATGAATCATCATCTGTCTAGAATCGGTTTCTTATATCAAAAATTTAAAATAAAAAAGAATACTATTTTTATTTAAAGAGATAGTGTTGTGTTATTCTTTGTCTTTCTTTTCTAAGGCCTATGGTTGACATCCAGTGTCACTCGCTTCTCCAAATCTTTTCACGGCCTTTTCTACTCGATCTCTTACGTCTATGTCATCCTCAATGCTTCTTCTATACTCAAGTGATATGATTTCAAGCGTTTTCTTCAATATTATCGATTGGATTATGCCTCTATCGTAGGTGTTATATTTAATTTTTAAGATAATTTCTGTGATACCTGGTTACCACACCGTCCTATGTCATGACATAATGTATTATTTTAGTTTTTGCTTCGCATAACAGACCTAATTCATTCGCCAAAAAGTCGTATTTCCTCTTCTTCTCCGTTTCAACAATTTGGACTCGGCTCGTTATACCGACTTTAACTAATATAATTTCATTCTCCTTCTTATCGTAAATAAATATATCTGGTCTATTATTTTTTATTAAGATATCAGTACTTATCCTTGTATCGACCCGAATTTCGGCTCTTTCATTTTCCATGACCTCCTGGACTAAATGAGATCGTAGTTTTTTTTTTGATTTTTTAAAGCCGTACTTATTCGCAAGTAGAAGGTAAATACACCTAAGTACCTCAATATACCTTCGCGTGTAGTCATGGCCAAGCATTCGATCACAACTTATTGCCAAATGGTTTATCGACTTTTTAGATTAAAAGGAATGCGATAATATAATATAATAAATTTTATTAATTTTACATATATATAAGTTAACTGATTAAATTTAAATTTTATATAATAATATTAATCTAACTCGGAAAATAAACAAAACATTAGTATAATTACAAAATAAATTTTAATTCTAGAATCGTAAATGTATGCTTCCAGTTCTTTTCTGACAAATTTATATAGATATTAGATTAAAAAATATTTTTTCAATATACACTCGTTTGAAATAAAATAACTAAAATATCTGTTAAAATTTAACAACAGTTACAAATAGTAAGCTAATATATATAAATGATAATTTATACTTGTATACAAAGTAAACTATTTATTTGTTAATGTTTTGCAGATAACTAATTAGATAATTTTTTATTAGTTTGCAAATTATGAAATATTTTTTAGAAAATAGTTAAATCGTAAATTCATTGGAATCCTAGAAAACTTAAATACATAATTTATAGTTATAAAAAATATAAATAGTAACATATTTAGTAAGCATTATAATTAAAATACATGCCAAGGTGTCTAATATTATTTTCAGCGATTCTTGTAAATTAAGAGACTTATATTAATTAATAATGTAAAAATCCAATATTAATTTGATACGTATCAGAAATATTGTTTATAAACAAAATTAAAAAATTGTATATCGTTATTCAGCAAAAAGAAACGAATTTAAGCGGTTTATATATACAATAAAAATATCATGAACTTAATATACCTTTCATTACCAGATACTTTGTATTGCCAGTTACACTAGTAACATGTATTATCAAAAAAATATGTAATTGTAAATTATTATTAAAGATATTAGAAGTATTATTATGATAGCATTGCGATAAAGCTGAAAAACAGTAGATCACTTAGTTATTGGATGAGGAAATGTTTGGACACAAGTATACCCGGAAAAACTATGAAATATTAAGGTGCAAATATTTTATATTAGTTAAAATATATAGCTGTAGCTTTAAGAAAAAAAATATGTTCACACTCGATCCAGGAAGTATTAGAATATGAAAAGGCTGAAATCCGTGGTGACACGAGCATAAGAACAGATATCCTGATAAATCATAACTTACTGGACATATTTAACTATGGTAAAACAATTAATAAAATTGCTTTATATGAGGCTGGTATAGCAAGTAGGATAACCTCCAAAATGCTGAAACAGAAAAAAGTATTACTTTCTAGCAAACGATTAGGCTCATTATATAAGGCAATAACAAAAAATACTCTATGCCATAACTTGGGGCGGGATAGTGACTAAATATCATGAAAGCTATTTAAAAGAGTTAAATATAATTTCTATTACTGAAACATACATTCAATCTACTGTATTGAAAAGTACACTTAAGATTATATCTTGGAGTTTAGGAGAAATATCAAAAAAGAATTAGATATAACAAATAGGATTGAGCTGGCGACGAGATGCTTAAATATACGAGTAAAGATGGTTGCCCATTGCAAGCAAGTGTTAAAAAATAAAATTGATGGTAATAAAAATATGACTCTCTATTAAATAAATGGATAATGGTAAAGATATTCGGTCGTAATGTGTAAAAAATATACTTGTCGATATAGATTTCGAGATGTAAGTTGAAGTTAATAAAATAATGATATTCAAAAAAATATGAAAGATTATTAAGGTCGTTTGTTATCTGGTGATCGTAATAATACTGTTTGAATTAAGTAGTTTATAATACGCTTAAAAATATAAAGTTTCAAAATATATTACCGGATGCATATTTAATGTATTATTGAGGTTGTTAATACATGAACTACTTTCTTTACTAACAATAACATATTTAAAAACAACCGAAAATCGGGGATTGAAATACATGATAGTGTGAAGTATAATTTTGTATAAAAGCTGATCGGAAAAATATATACTAATAACCAGATGGGCTTAAGTAGTATTATAAAATATTATGAAGCAGTGTTATACATGCTACGATGTATATTTTATAGAAATAAAAATTTTAAAGTTGATGTTTGGTTTAATCAATGCCTGATATAAAAAATAATGTACAGCTATTTTTTCAAATATTTTATTGTATATATTTTTGATTATAAGATAATATCAAGATACATTAAAATCAAAAGATGAAGAATATCTATATGTCGAAATAATTATTTAGCAGTATTTGAATCAATTAATTAATTTTCATTTAAACAAGATCTTTTGCGATTTATTATACTTTTAAACTTTTTTATATATAAAAAATCTGTGAAGTTGTCGATCTAGTGCAGTGACTATTTCAATTGAGATTATCTTTTCATTTTGAGTACTCATACTGCTATTAGTCGACAGTTACAATATATATCGTCAACCTTGAAAACAGGGCAGGAATACCTGCAATTTGGTATTTTTGGAATAACACTAGGCACTTTTGTCATCCTAGTGCCACTCGTAAGCGTAAATATGAATCGATATCGCTAATTTACCCGGAGTTCTCCTACTGCATACAATCTAATTACAAGCAAAACTTCAAATCAAAACATATTAATTAAAATTAATGTTACTTAGAATAACGTCTATAAAATTTTAATAATTTTTTTCTTAAAAGATCAACTTATGGTAGAAATATAACACGAAAAAGCATATTTAATTGTTGTTGAATATTTTTAATAGAAAAACTAAATTTAAAAAATATTTTTCACTCTATTCGCAAATACTGTGATAAATTGTAATTGATCAATATGATAAACCGTGAATAAAGTGATATATTCTCCTATTAGTGTAGGTAATATGAATAAAGTCATAAAAATATAATATTGTATCTACGGCCGAATGTTAACGAGTTCACATTGAGAAAGTAGAATAAATTTAAATATGATAAATAGATCAATAAAGATATAATGATAGGATATACCTATATATCAAATAAATTGGCTTATGCTGATAAAAAAAATATACGGTTACACTAGAAAGCAAATTTTCTATATAATAAATAAAAGTAATTTTAAATAAAAAGTTGTTTAAGAATTAGATTTGGCAACATACTAATTATTTTTAAATAAGAGTCAATAAGCCATGGATTGAGTTATTAAGAATACAATTATCGCAAGGTTTTTAATATTCACGACCCTATCACTAAAGGGATACAATAAATGATAGCAAAAACTATGATTAAATAAGATAACACATAAACATTTATATCAAAATATGTATACTTAAAACAGAAAGACATTAATTAATTCTATTCCGCCCATACTAAAGTTTATATCATAATAACAAAGGTCTTATTACTGCAATGGGTAGTTATTTGCAATTATTTCAGGCTGGCAACAGCAAAGGGTATAGATATAAATATGAAAAAAAATTAATTATGAAGATAATTGCATATTAAATCAAAAAATATAAATAATATATAAAATTTGTTAATATTTAACTAAATAAAAAATTAATATATTATATTCATCAGCTGATACAACATTAATTATAAATATATCATTGTAAATATATTTAGAATACTATTTTTAAACATAATCACTATATATTATGGATTTATTTATTTTACTTTAAGATTTTTATACAATTATTTTACCCTCGAATGGATAACAGCTTTGATGATAGTAAAGACCAAACAGAAAGCAATATATATCAGTTCGGATCATTTAACTCATCACTATTCAATTTAGATGATTCACGTATCCAACCAGAAAACGAGAATGATTCACTTCTTAGCACCGTACTGCAAAGACTTTCAATTAAAAGCGGTGATGAGGAATATTGTGATGAATTAAGCGGCGAAAAGAATGATGATGCATATTTAGTGAATATATATAATCTATTTGTAAGTATTAACAATAAATTAGATTTCCTTGGATCCAGAGAACATAAAAAAATATTGGCTCTTTTGAAGTTAGGAAGGATAGAAGAGGCGAAGGAGCAACTATCGTATACAGTGGGAGATGTGTCTATTGTAGATGTATTAATAGGGAAGGAATTGGACATTATCAACAATAAATTAAGGGATTTATTAGATAAAATAAGTCAGCTCAAACAGAAAGAGACAGAAAAAAAACGAAAATTAAGATCTGTATTAGAAAAAGAAATCAAGCCAAATCTTAAAAAAGAAATAAAAAGGGAAATGATAGAATTAATAATAGAAGAATTAGGCATAGCAAATGAACATCGTATTGAAGATAATGATGATATAGGTAATATAATACAAAAATATAAGCATAAATACGAGGAAAAGAATAAGCTTATAATAAGTAAATTGCAAAAAGAGAATCTTTCATTTTCAGAATCAATTAATAAATTTACTGAAAAGAATATAAAATTAAAAAAAGATTGTGTATTGTTAGCGAACGAGGTTAATAAATTTAGGGAAGCAAATAAAAAGAAAAACATGATCATTGAAAAACAGAAAAGAATTATTGATTTGTTGCAAAGAAATATTAGCAATACAACAGAATATCCAATAATAGAACTGAAAGACAGAATCAATAAACTAAGAAGAGAAATGGAAAATGAAGATGACCCAATTATAAAAAATAAAATGATGGAGAAAATTGACGATTATGAAAGAAGAGTAGAAGATTTTATATTTCTTGAATTAAATGATCGAATTGAGAAAAATAGAGCATAATTAGGATTAGATAAAATAAATTATTTTTTAAAATATAAATATGAAGAATTTAAACAGGATTAATAGTACCATTTAAATATTAGATATATTGTTTATCATAATCTTTCTTTACATGAAAAGGGTTAATATATTGCCAGGGATTTATTTAATTATACTGTATCTTCACTTTTATTTACTCAATATATTGACTGACAGCGTTGTGATATATAAATATATATTGTTTATTTTATATCAAACATTGATTTCATGTTATTATACTTTTGGTTGTTTTTTATTATTCAGCTATTTTTATTATCAACAAAATACTTTATAACTTAAAAATATATTTTGTTTAGTTAAAAAGTTAAATTTGTTAAACAAATATTTTGTTAAAAATAACTTTAAAGAATCCATGTGAATGGGCTTTATTTCATCAATAATAATACTAATTTAAACTATAACAAATTAACATCAAAATAAGTTGCAATTTCAATTTTATATAAATAATTAAGAAATTGAACAAACATCTTCTGAATCTTTTCTTCTTGATAAATATTTGTAACCAGTTGGATATACTGTTTTATCTGAAGAGTTGATGACCGATTCAATGGTGTTATTAGCGCAACGCTTACTATCACGTTTTATATCATGTAAATCTTTGAAAAAATAATTTGTTATGTAAGATAAGAAATCAATATCAAAATCGCAAAATGAAATTCCGCAGATAGCCGCATTCATATATATTTTTTTTCTTACATTTTCAAGCCAATTATAATAAAATTTATCGTTCTTTATAAAATCTCGGAACGTTAACTCATTAATATTTATTTCCTCTGTAAGATTTCGAAAAAATAATTTTTCTGGCATTGCTCTTGCAGAGTGAATTAGATCATTAAAAGCGATAGGCTTCAATTTATGCATCTCTTCGTAAATACGGTAATAATCAAGCTGTGGCTCATTTAAAGATACTTTTAAATCGAAATAATGGCATGCATACATTACCTCTGAATAAGTTTTTAAAAACTCAAATCCTTCATAACTTTCAAGTTCTGAATAAAGAACAAAAGGTGTATAAAAAGATGCTTTGTGCGCATCCTCTTTCATATCAATGTTTATTTCTTTTTCTTTAACTTTAAAAATTTTATAAAAATTTTCCAAATCATCTCCTCCTATTTCATACGAATCATTCAGTATTCTTTTCATATTTTCATAAGAAGTATCAGTAAAAAAATACTTATTTATATTACAATTGTTTAATTTTCGGCATATGTCCTGAATGTATGAAAAAACATGATCATAATAATTTTTTTTTAATCTCCTTAAAGTACATTTTTCCCTTATATTGAAATATTTATCTTTCAAATAAATAAAATCATATTCTAGAAAATAAAAATCTGATGGATTGATTTCTTTTTCTTGAATTTCAGCTATTAAGTAAAGCATATATTTAATTTTTAGTAATAAATGGTATTTAGGTGTCAGTATATTGTTAAGCAAATGTATCAATTTTTTTCTTATTGGATTTAATAATTTTTTTTTGTTTTTATAAAAAATATAGTTTGTAAAAAGTTGTGACGTATATGGTATTCTGTGATGGCTTAAAGTTTTTAATATTTTATAACTTGATTTGCAAATATCTAAATATGTTAAACCAGAAATGTCATCTTTAGATTCTAATCTTAATTCGTAATATTTATCATAACTACCATTAATACATATCAAGTCTTTTAGTGGATTCATACCATTTGTTTTGTATTCATCGACGTTAAATAAGTGGCTCAACTTATTGGTTAAAATCAAAGTTCCATCAAATAGTGCTATTGGAATAAGAAGTTTCGTCGCATCTGTTTCATAAATCTTCGTTACGGAATACATTCTCTCATCAAGAACTGCGATAATCTGAAATGAAGGATCCAATGGAATATCCTTTCCGAATACTATATCTTTGTCATAGTTCGTTTTAAAGTAGCAGGCAAGCATAAATTGAAAACCAGTATCAGTATCTTGACCGTATGGAATATTATAGATAAAATATTTATGGAGATTATCATGCTTAATATCCATTGCTTGATCTTTCTTATCATAAAACATATTGTATTCTTCAACAGTAGCAAAACATATAATAAAAAATAAGAAGAATATTTTCATAAAAATATTGATTTTTTATTTATTTTATATTTTTTTCAAAATTCCAAATTTGTTTAAATTAAATTTTTATTATATTAATTTCTAATTTGGTTTAGAAATATGCCAAACAAAATTAAAATGCATGAATAAACTGCTAAAGTAATTTTATACTAAGATATAGTCTAACTATCATGTAAAAAAGACCTTGGACAAGTTTTTTATGTATTTAGATCAAGTATGTCTTTGTTTATATTTTTTATAATTGATCAATTTGTTAATCTTTTTAATTTTTCTTTACACATATGAATTTGAAAGGTAAAAAAACATCGAATTTTTAGCATCATGCAGTGAATTTACAAATCGCTGAAATGTTTTATTCGATAAAATATATTATATCTTAAAATAACTACAATAATATATTATCAGAGTCTGATTTCTCGTCTCAATTTTATAAATTATCGTATAGGTGTCCCATTTTATTACAATATCTCTTGTATCGAGATACAAATAAATAAATTATGTTTATATCACTGATAAGATATTGACATGTTTTAATTTAATACTTATCTCCGCTAAGCTATAAACAACTTCCAAATTCAATCCATCTTATATATATAGTATTTTTGATAACTATATTACATGATCGTCGCAATTAATTTATCAGCTTGCTTAATCGAAACTTTTAAAATTAATTTTATGATATGCATTACCTCACTTTTAAACAAGGAAAAATAAATAAATAGTGAGTTATATTTTATTTCACTTTATCGGTATTAATTTTTACTCGAAATAAAATATTCAATTAATAGTATTTTTTAAAGTCTTTGAACTGCATAATGCCAATTATTATATAAACAAAATAAAATTACATAAAAATCATTGGCTCAAATAGGCATTTAGCCGGAAAGAATTTTTTATTTAGATAAGACACAAAAATAAGAAAATTAGTTAGAAGTAATTTAATACTGCATCTAATATAAAATCGTCCGCTCAAGCAAACTTGCGTTATTATGTCTTCATTGCTAAAACTAAAAAATCCTTTTTGCATAGCTATTTAATGCAAGAAATGCATTTGTATTGCAATAATTAAAAAATAACGAAATGTTTTTGTTCTTCCTCTTTTTATTGCTAAATCAAATCAATTTTATATGGCTGATAAGCATTCAGTTTTATTGAATAAATTATTAAAAACAATGAAGCTTAATTTGTGTATATATCGGAATAAGAATTGAAATTTATAATAAACACAAACCACGGATATATTTGTTTATAATAAAAGATCAAATGAAAAAAAAAAATTAAGTTAATTTAAGCAAAAGAAAAGAGAAAGCATTACTTATTATAAAATATGTGTAGGCTGTTTAAAAAATGAAAAATAAGAATAATAGAGTATGTTATGATATAAGTATGGGATAGAAAGTTACATTGAGACTAATTAAAATATTTTGGCATCACTCATCTATATAATCATATATCCGTTTCATTTATTAAAGAAGACACTAAAACTAGTATTGTAGAGTTTGAATTAAACAACAAGAATTGCATAGACATAAATAGCAGATCAAGAAATTTATAAATAGATTTTGGAATAACAGTATTGAGTAATGCTTGTAATATAAAAAGAAAAAACGTAAAATTAACAACCAAATTTTTCTTTGAATAAAAATAAATGAATAATTTTATCTTTTAGTTGCAAAACATAAAAGAAACTGAAAGATCAAGTGTATATGATATTAGAATTAAAAATGAAAAATGACTTATTGTAATTAATTATGCGATATTTTTTATTATATAAAAATTTGTCGTTAAAAATGCTATAAATATTATAATTAGCTGCGTATTTAAAAGTCTTTTCGAACATATATTGAAAGCATTTAATTACATTTTAGTATATCAACGAAAATTAAATATATATAAAAAATAAAAATATTGGATCATCCATTATTAAATATTCGTCCATAAATAATGAAAACAAATAGGTGAAAACTTTATTTTTTGCAAATATGTTCATTAAAATGGTACTTTATTGACATATAAAATCATGTTTTTATTTTTCATGCATCGTTCGGAATGACGTTAAGCTAGGACGAGAATTTACTAGTAGTTTTGAGTGTCAGAATATGCTGGAGAAGTACAAAATTGGAAGTTTGGTACAAAACTGTCTAGCCATGTGTGTTTTTTGTAGATGGTCAATACCCATTTTTTTATTCCTTCTCAGAAATGGGAGTTTTAAGGTACTTAAAAAACATCAACTTTTATGCATTTATTGATTAATGCACCTATTACCAAATTGACAACTCACGAAAATATCTTGAGCTCTATCTGAAATAAAGGAAGCGCATCTAGTGAAACGAAGAATATAAAAACAAATCCGAGCCTAGATTAAACCAAGGCAACACACAGACGTTCTGCTTATATTGAAATGTCTGCAGTAGGAGGGCTCCGGGTAAGTCAGCTGCACTGCTGCATATGAACCCTTACGAGTGACACTAAGAGGATAAAAATACCATGGTTTGATACCAAAAGTACCTAGTGCTTTGTCTTCAAATTCGATCTAGCTCCGATAAACAATATAGGTTTCGACTAACAGCGGTATTAATACATAAAGGAAAAGGATTGTTCCAATTGGGACAATCGTTGCATTAGATAAAGAACCTCACAGATTATTTCATATATAAAAAGAGCTTTTAGAGTATAGCCAAGAAATCATAAATTATGAATAATTTTGTTAAAATAAAGCAAGATATTAAGTATTTTTTTTTATTTAAGCGTTAATGCTATATATTATTCTTTATCTTTCTTTTCGATGGCCTGCGGTTGGCATCCAGTGGCAATTGCTTTTCCAAATCTTTTCACAGCATCTTCTACTCGATCTCTTACGTCTATGTCATCCTCAATGCTTTTTCCGTACTCAAGTGATATGGTTTCGAGTGTTTTCTTCAATACCATTGATTGGATGTATGCCTCTATCGTAAGAGTTATATTTAATTCTTTAAGATAATTCCTGTGGTACTTGGATACCACACCATCCCATGTCATAACATAAGGTATTATTTTAGTTATTACTTTGTATAGCAAACCTAATTCATTCGTCAAGAATCCATATTTCCTCTTCTTTTCCGTTTCAACAATTTGGAGATTATCTTGGCTCGTTATACCGACATCAACTAATATTATTTCATTCTCCTTCTTATCGTAAATAAATAGCAAGATATTAATATGCAAGTAATTATTATATAAAATTTTAATGCATATTTATAATAAGAAATCTATACTAGAAGAATTACATGCTAATAGCTATGGACTACAAAGGATACTATACACTCAAATTGAATTCACAACTACCTATCCAGCTGTGTGTGGTTTATAAAAATCATTTTGTTGATTTTTCTATACTTTTAAAGATTAGTTAAGAGGCTAATGAATTACACACTTATGTAGCATTTATTAATGCACTCGTTACCAAATTAAAATTCATAAAAAAAACTAGATTTTATTTAGAGTAAAAAAGATTCGTTAGGATTTAAAAAATACGTATTGGTATAAGAATAGACTATATATAAATAAAACGAGGCAACTAGCATATCTTCCACTTTAAAATGAAATATTTAAATTAAGAGACTTCTAGAGGCTAACTGAACTGCTTTATATAAATGTTGGTGTTAGGATGGTAAAAAAACCTTGATTTAATGTCCAAATTACTAGGATACATGCACGCTGCTTTGCTTGCAATGTCTATTCGGCTTTGATAGACAGTATAGGTTTGCAATAACAACGACATTAGTACTTAGAGAGATTAGATTGTCTCAGTTGAGATACCAAATCAAATTTTCGCAGATATTAAATACAAAAACCTTTATAGTACATAGCCACGGAATCATGAAATTGCTAATGACTTTATTTAATGGATCTAATTATATGTTATTGACCATGCTTATGCTAACATATGATTGTTTTATAAAAATTTTTAAGATAAAAAAATGTATAGTATTCTGTAGTTAAAGTATTATCTTGTATAATATATAAGTTTTTCTATAATTCTATTTTCTACATATAATAAATGCTTTAGTATAGATTATATATCACATATCGTATTCTTTATTTTGTTGTTTTATTTTTACATTATAAATGATTTTACTTTGGATCAATTATGTCACTTTTAAGTATAATTTCCTTTTTAATAGAATTGGCATTTTGTGTTTAATTTATGCATAATAAAAATACTAATTTAGTAATCATATGCTATAGTTGCTTTAATATTCTTATTTATAACTAAATTATGATTTTTAGATGCTTTTTTCGTTTAATTTAAATAGTTTTAATTCAAAATAAATTATTGAAAATAATGTTGTGTTTTGTACTAAATTATATTTATATTTGTACTATTTTATAAATGTATTCTTATGCATCGCATTATAGTATAGCTTTCATTTTACATATATAAAAAAGTAATACTTTGTTACTTATAATAAATCATATTTTTAAATTTTTTTGTCGTCAAAACCACTGATATAACTTTTATTTGTGCCATCATCTTTGATACTTACAAAAATATTCAATCTATTATTTTATGCTTAAATATAACTTTTTATGCAATATTTATATTTTTAATTTAATGAATAAATAATGCATTAAATTTATTTGCTTATTTTAAACAAACCCATAAATGCAAGAATACAAACTCACATATAATCCTAAAGATTCAGGGAAGCGATATATTATAACGCTTCCAGTCTCATTAAAATCATTAGTACAACCTATTTCGCTTGAGAGAGAGTATGTAGCCGAGTCTGAGGAACAGATACGCATTCCAAAAAAGAAAAGTGAGCAAATCGAATATGAATCACCGGAATATAAGGAATTAAAAGAGCAAGAAAAACATCCTTTGGTTTTGTCAGATAATGAAGGGAGACAGTTTGTAGGTAGACTTCAGGAAACACGAAATATCGAGGATTCAGCTAATAATTATTATGTATTTATAAACACAGGGGATACTTTTAAGGTTATTCCGGTAAGTCGATGGTACCGTTTCTCGTCTAAGATAGGATATGAAACATTAAGTTTAGAAGAAGCAGAGGCACATCTGTCTAAGCGATTAGGCACAGAAGATCGATGGATAATGCATGAAAGAAAAGATAGAATAGAGGAAACAGAGTTTATTTTAGAATTTGATGACGATGATGGGGATGAATATGTACCTTATGAAGAAGAAAGTGAGAAAAGGCTGAGCCGTGCAGGAAAGGATTTAATAAAACTAATGAAAAATTATGAGGAGGGTAATGAACATACAGGATCAGTTGAAGAAAAAAGAGTTATTTTAGAAGAGGAAGAAAAGGTTTTTGAAAAGAAAAGAATAAAAAGGACATTATCATTTAATGACATCAGAGAAATTATTGGAGATTCTTCTATTACAATCAAAGATTTACTTTCTAAAGTAAAAATCAATTATAAAATTGATGAGAATATTAAAAGCTTGATAAAAGAATTTATTAAAAATAACTGTGAATTTATTATAGATAGCAAAACCAATGAAAAATTAATTAAAATAAAAAAATAGAAATGTTGCAGAAATTGTAAATGCTGAATATTAGACTGATTGTGTGGAATATTTAAAATTTTTCTTAAAGGTGATGGATAAGTTTTGATAATTAGAATGAAACAATAAAATATTAAAGTGAACAATAATCGATAGATATAAATTATATTTCCAATTTATTTTGTTTGGAAGTTGAGTAATATATAAAATATACGCATTAATTATTAATGCTTTCATTATACTTATTGAAGTTTTATTTGAATAAATTGTTTCATGATTTATGATTCCTTGGCTATATCCTAGAAACTCTTTTTGTATTTAAATAATCTGTGATATTCTTGATCCATTGCAGCTTTGTTTTAACTAAAACAATTTTTTCCTTTGGGTATTTAAATACGCTATTAACCGGATTTACTTTTTAATAAAACATAATATATCTATTTCAATACTTTGGAAATCAAACTATGATGTTTTTATCATACTTGTATCACTTTTAAATTTCCAGAAGCATAGCTTACTTATTATAAATTTTCTTGATACTGATACTTTATTATAAACATATATCTGTTTATCGCCTTATTTTATCTAGACATTATGTTTGTTTATATTAGCATATGCCTTTTTATCTGCAGATACGCCCTGTTTATAAATACAGTTTAAGACACGTTTATTATTCAGATTAGGATGAATGCATTAGCCAAATGCCATAAGTAATTAAAACTTTTTTCTGAAAAAAGTAAATTAAATAAAAAAAGCATTGTCATTTGCAAAACTTATAAAAATGAATAAATAACTTTGCAATCGAGTTCCAAGTATTGACTTGTCTGTGATTTATACATCCCAAAACTATTAGTAAATTATCATCTTAGTAATGTTATTTTAAACTTACGCTTCTATTACAAAAATAAAAATATAAAAAATTGTATTTCAATGAATAAAAATATTAGATTGAAATGCTAAATGAAAGTTTACATTATAAAATATAAAACTGATAGATAAGATAATATATGAAATACATTCTTTTGCAATAATTTGAATTATTTAAAACAGTCCCTTTATTTCTTGAACTATTGCTATTCCAATCTATTTTTAAATTCAATTATTATATTGGATAATCATTAATGCTTAATCTTTCAAGATAGTAGTATCAAACAAAATAATTATGTTGAAATATGAATTCTTTTTAAATTGCATATTTAACAAAATAAAAATCTTTGGTTTAGTAGTTTATTAACATTCTGTTCTATGATAATCGAAATGAGCTGTAAGACAATAATCTTTACGCAAGCAAAACAAAATAGTTTAATGTCAATAATATCTTATTAATTTCTTGCTATTTTAGTTTCTATCATTTAATTTACAATCATTTCATATTTTAGTAATTTCAATGGTTCTTTATTTAAAAAAAATCTTTCACAATTTATGATTTATTGGCTATACTCTAGAAGCTCTTTTTATATACAGAATAATCTAGGATGCTCTTGACCCAGCAGAGCGAAAATCTCGATTGAGACAACCTTTTCTCCTAAGATATTCATCTCCCTGTTAGTCGAAGACCATACTGTCTATCGGAGCCGGATCGACCTTACAAGCAAGGCAGGGTCCCTGTACTCCAATATTTTTGCCATTATACTAGGGCACTTTTATCATTCTTATGTCACTCGTAAACGTCCGTATTGTGCCGTGTAGCTGACTTACCCGGACAGCCTCAACTGCGGATATCCCAATATAAGCATAACTTCTAACTTCGCCTTAGATTAATCTAGACGCGGAATATATTTTTATGTTTTCAAGTTCTTTTGTTACTCCAGATGTACGTCCTTTGCTCTAGACAGACTCAAGAAGTGTTTGTGAGTCGTCAATTTGAAAATGGTTGCATTGATCAAATGCCATATATGTGTGAAACCTAATGGTTTGTAAACCAACTTGTAAAACATTCACCGCAAAAGAAGAATGAAGGAAATTGGTGAGTTAATCATTTACAAACCAACGCACATGATCGGCAGTTTCAAGCTCGAATTTAAAGTTTGCATTTGTTCAACAGCTTCTGACACCTTAAACTACTTGTAAGTTCGCGTCCTATTTCAACGTCGTTTCGAGCAAATTAATAATTTTAAATTTATTTAAAGGGTTAGTGTTGTGTTATTCTTTGTCTTTCTTTTCTATGACCTACGGTTGGCATCCAGTGGCACTTGTTTCTACAAATCTTTTCACGACCTCTTTACTCGATCTCTTACGTCCATGTTATCTTCAATGCTTTCTTCTGTACTTAAGTTATATAGTTTCAAGCGTTTTCTTCAGCATCGTCGATTGGATGTATGTCTCTATTGTAGGCGTTATATTTAATTCTTTAAGATAATTTCTGTGGTACTTGGTTACCACACAGTCCATGTGATAACATAAGGTATTATTTTAGTCTTTGCTTTGTATAACAAGTCTGATTCATTCGCCAAAATTTCATATTTCCTCTTCTTCTCCGTTTCAACAATCTGAAAATTATCTTGACTCGTTATACCAACTTCAACTAAAACAATTTCATTCTCATTTTTATCGTAAATAAATATATCTGGTCTATTATTTTTTACTAGGATATTTATCCTTACCCTTATATTGACCTGAATTTCAGCTCTTTTATTTTCTATGAGTTCCTGAATGAAGTGAAATCGTGGTTTTTTTTGAATTTTTGAAGCCGTATTTATTCACCAATATAAAGTGAATACACCTAAACATCTCATTATGTTATACGCGTATAGCCATGGTTAAGCATTCGATCACAACTTGTCGTCAATGTTTGATTGATTTTTTGACTTTATCGCAATGCCGGCAATGTAAAGCATTATCTCTCTAAAATACGTTTATATCTTGGATATAGCAATATATTGCTTCAGATGGAGTCAATAATCCCATATGTCATTAAATTAAAAAAATTTTTAAGCTAACAAGCTCATTTGAGGATGTTCTACATGACTTTTCATAAAATCATTTGTAATTAATTTCGTCATAAAGGAGCTTACGCTGAGCATATAAAATATTCTTAACAGAAACGTCTATTAAAAGAATATTTCATACTGAGGTATTAGTATATTAAAGAGATGTGTGTCTTTTTTTGCCCTTCAAATTTTAAGATTACTGCTCGTCTTATATGATATTTTTTTCAGCGTGTCTAATAATTTAAGGTGCATATACTCACTTTTAATCTCCACAGAATAAAGACCTCTTCCTATCTTTGTAGAAGAAAAATATAATTTTTCTTTAAACCCTGAATTTATGCATACCTTATATTTGATGAGAGCTTGGCGTATCTCATGATTGAGCGTTAATAAGTCAGCAGGTTCAAGGTGTTGTAATCAAATGTGATAATTGACAAGTAAGATGCCATGCTCAATTGTTGCTTTAAATAAAATTTTGAATTGAGATAATAATTACAAAGCCTATACACTCTTGCCAATAGCCCATATCTTATCTTCTCAAATGACTCTCGTATAATATTGCTACTATGTAAATAAATTAATTATACCCATAAAATAAATCAATGGTATATGAAATGTTTCTTGAGTATTGTATAGTAAGAGCATTAAAAAGAGCGGGTTTTGAAAGAGCAGATCCCAAATCTTTAAAGATATTAACGGAGTTGACAACAATAAAAATTCATACCATGTTGTCCCATCTTTCAATACAGACATCACAAGCTAAGAGACAAAACACAACTATGATCGATATATTTAATACATTTAAAGTGTCATTCAAAGAAATTGAAAACTATTCTCCACTACATTTGGAGTTTGAGATGCCAAACGAAGAAAATAATTTTATAAGTAGTGTTGCCTCTTATGGTGAGAAACCATTGCATATTTATGATTATATGCCTGTATTTCCAGCCACTCACACATTTAAGCACACTTTCATTAAGGAAAAGAAAAAGGATGATAGACCTAAGAATATAAAACAGAGAGTTGATCAGTCTCTCAATGCAGAAACTAACTTATTTAAGTTGCTAAATGCTTCTAGAGATATTCCACCGTATATAAATTTTATGTTTTGATTAAATAAATCTTTTTATTATTTCTGAGTAATCTTTTGGAAAATTAGATGGGTCATGAAAATCGAAATCCGGCGGTAGCTTGAATCCTTTAGGTTCTGGAGGTATAGCAAAATTAGATGGAAATATCATATCTGGCATTACAAATGATTTGGGTTTTGAATTATCTTTTATAGAAATTGCTTGGATAGATTTATTAGGTTTGTTTAAATCTATAAGTCTAAGGATATTATCAAACTGATATTTGTGTGTCTCTAGCAATTCCAAATAATAAGTAGTACGTAGAAGGTTATGTTTGGCTCCATTGTTATGTATTTTCCTTGCTTTGGGTTTATCGTGTATTAAATATTTTTCGCAATAATGGCAGTAATATCGCGCCATGGGGTCAAATATAATATTAAATAAACAAAATAAATTATTAATTTGATGCTTAGAAGTAATTTTGTATTTTAATATTATGATTTTCATTGTGCAAATTTTAATATGCGATTGGGTATAATATTGAAATGAAAGTATATTTGGAACAATTAGTTATAGCTTTTATGTTATAAAAAAGGAAAATAGATATGAAAACAAGAAAAGAATACGAAGCCAGGTGCTACAACGTTTTTATGGAAAACTGTAAAATTTTTAAAAATAGAAATGATTGTAGAAAATAGTTATATGTAATTATTTTAACAGCAATAAATTGAGACGAATGATTGCTATAACGACAAAACTGTGATATATAACAAATAAATTTATTTCTAGAAAAACTCCAAAATTTCGGTGTTGTAACATCATCGTTCTAAAGATTATATCATTATACTCTAATATAATAAAATAATCATATTAAAAATCACTTATTTAATAATCAATTCAGTCTTTGAATAACTAAGTATAAAATAGAAAAAAACTAGCAGAAATTTAGTGTGATTATAATAAAATTAATGGGCTGTAGTTATATGTGATATGCAAAAGATATTTATAGAATTATTAATAAGCTTTTGAGAGCATATTTTTCGAATATCGTTTATATTTTTTTGTATACTTTAAAAATATTATTATTTTATTTCTTTAAAGAAAAGAAATGTGATATTATATAAGTTAAATAGAATATCTGATATTTTTTGATCATATGCCCTATATTGTTCGAAAAATATTAATAGTATGATCATAATATAAAACAACTTTGGTGTAGCCACTATATATGATCGTATAGAACTAAATTTATAATAAATTTAATGATAATATTCGGAAATTTAATTAAAAAACTGAAAAGATTGGGAGCTATTTGAAATTTTCCATTTAAGATTGTTTTTATATGGCAGAATCTTTATAATTGAATTGAAAAGCAATATTTGATAAATCGAGATGTATTTGAATTCATAAATCAAAAAAGAAATATGGATAATACTTTTTTTCCGAAACTAAAATTTATTAATATATTAGTAAAGGGAAAGGTCAAGAAGGATAATGTTAATATTTTACATCAGTCTTATTATATATTATATACGAAAATCTTCAATTATTGTTGCAAATAATTTTTAAAAAAAACCTCAGAAATATATAAAAAAAAGAGTTGCCAATTATTTGATGAATAATTTATTAAAGTCAAAAGATCTTAATATAATTTAGTAAATTCATAAATCTATGTTTAAATGAACAGAAATCTCATATAATTTGAATTGGTGGAACAATAAAATAGTATATAGAATAAACAATACTCAATAAGCAATATATTACATCAAAGTTGTTAAAGAACGATAATTTAGAGTATTACAGCTAAGATTACAATAATATATTCAATCAGTATTATAATTTAATGTAAAAAATATGCTAGGAACCAGGTTTGATTTATTGCATTATACTGAATTTCTAATTTAGATATATCAATTAAGAAACCATAATGGATATTAAAAACATTTAGTATATTTAAAATAAAAACAAGATAAATATTATAAGTTTAAATAGAAAGAATATTTCAATGATTGATGAAGTAGAATATAAATTGCAAGGATTTTGACAAATTAATTGAAGTCGACTAAATGAAAATATTAATTAATTTGAATAAAAAAAATGCAACAGAAATCTAAAGTACATAAAATGATAATAATTAATTATAGTATTATTATATAAATTATTATTTATATTTTAAATAAAGTAAAGCTTAAACTAATATATTTTTAATTTATAATATTCGAATCAAATAACACATCAGCATTTCTTCTTTCTTTGGTCGAACAACTATAAGTAATTTTGAAAGTCTAAAGGGAATATAAATAAAACTGACGATAGAAATATATTTAGCAATATAATAAGAAATAAACACAATATCATATTTTTAGAGTATAAAAAAGAAATATTAAAATTGCCAGATAACACACTTTATTTAAACGAAATCATTCACGATTCATGATTCCTTTGATATAATCTAGAGACTCTTTTAATATGTGAAATAATCTGTGAGGTTCTTGACCCAGTGCAGCAACTATCTCAATTGAAACAATCTGTTCCCCTTAGGTACTCATACCGCTGTTAGTCAAAGCCCATACCGTCTATCGGAGCCGGATCGACCTTGCAAGCAAGGCAGGGTACCTGTAGCCCGTTACTTTTGGTATCAAACCATGGCACTTTTGTCATCCCATCATTAATATACATATGGAGCCGTGCAGATGACTTGCCCGGTGTCCCCTACTGCAGACATTCTAATATAAGCGGGACGTCTGCGTGTTACCTCGGTTTAATCTAGGCGCGGGGTCTGTTTTCATATTTTCGTATTCATTATTTTTCCAGATGCGACTCCTTTGCTCTAGATAGAGCTCAGAATATTTTCGTGAGTTGTCAATTTGATAATGCGTGCATTAACTAATATATGTGTGAAACTTGATGGCTTTTAAACAAACTTCTAAAATTCCCACCTCTGAAGAGGAACAAAGAAAATTGGTAAGTTGGCCATCTACAAAACACACACATGGATAGACGGTTTTAGACTTGAATTCCAAGTTTGTACTTGTCCAGCAGCTTCTGACACCCAAAACTACTAATAAATTCTCGTTCTAGTTTAACGTCATTTCGGACGAATACAGATTAAATAATATATAAAAAATAAATTTGAAAAGCGAATAGCATTTTATCAACTAATAATAAAGAGAAATATTTATTATATGATATATCTCATTTGAATCTCGTTTTAAATTCATTCCGAATCCATTTTAAGAAAGAATAGAAATTCTTAGATTCTTCTAATTTATAGTTAACTTTTTCTAAAGAAAGAATAGAAGGGAATATCTCAGATATCGGACTAGTATTATCAAAATTAAATACAACAAAGCAATCACCATCAATTACATATCTGAATTCTATCTTAAGTACATTTTCCTTTAAAGGTAATATATCTATACCCAAATATTCTCTATATAAATTTGCTTTTATTTCCAATTTTTTTTCTTTTTCTTTGTTTTTTGATTCCACCAGCTCACATTTTTTTGTTAAAGAAAAAAGTTTATTTTCTAGAGATGCCAATCGTCCGGCAAGCTGTATCCTCGTTTCTCCGGCGGATGTAACCTGGTTTTTTAAATCTGAATTCTCTCGTTCATGAGCACTTAGCTCTTTTTTCTCGGCTTCGATGGCCTCATTAAGACTATTTCTCTCCTTAATTAGTGCTTCGTTTCGCTCTCTCGCCAAAGCATATGCTTGATTTAATGAGGATATCCTTGCACGCTCACCTTCTACGTCGCGCCTGTCTGCTTCTTTAAAGTGGAGTATATGATTTTTATAAAGCGACAGATGCTGTTCTAGCTCAGAAACAACTTGTTCGGTTATTTGGCTAATTTTCTGAGAATTTTCACAATTCATTTATGGGTTTTCTTCTATAAATAAATTTGTTTGAGCATAAACAAATGATTTAAAAAAGCTTAAAGGAACATACATTCAACAATTTAAACCAACTTTTATTTATTATATTATTTCTATATGATTTATTAAACTTAAATATATTTAGTTAACTGACTATATACCCCATTAGATATTGTATTTAATACCATTCAATACCTTTAACACAAATTTCTTTACTATAAAATGAAGGGATAGTAATTCATTCAATATAAGTTATAATACAGCGTAATATAAAAATTATTTTAATTATAAAGCTTGCATCCTCGAACCTCATCTAGAAATATTTCATAAACACGTTGAACATCAACCACTTCCAATACTTTGTTTCTCTTGTTAGCACGTATATGGGAAATCGTTAGGATATTTAAAGCATATCTCAAACCACACTCCATAGCGATTCTTACCAATTGTTCCATAACATCATTTTGTATTTTTATATCTTCTTCTTCTGCTTTGATCTCCAGAATTTTTTTAAGATCTTCTTCGGTATAAGAATCTGTTCCTATTACAAGCATCCTGTCGAGTAAGTCTCTTGGCATTCCATAACGCGTCTCTTCGTTGGTTCCTCTTATTACTCCTTTTTCTCGATTTGTAGAAAGAATTATGATCGGGCAAATGGGAGATTCCGACGCTTTATTGATAAATGAAAAGCATTCCAAGTCAAGCATGTTTGCCTCATCAATCAAAGTTATACCCACTATTATCTCAGCCTTTCCTTCTTTTACCCAGTCACTCACCTTCTTGTCGATCTCTTCCCTGATTTCTGGCTTTATTTCTCCTGTCATACCAGAAAATAGTGCCAGATATCCCTGAGTTCTACTATTTATTACATCCATGTCATGTAGGCTTATTGTTTGTATATCTTCTTTAATACGCAATAATTCACCTTCAGGGCATGGAACAAATCGTACATCTGGACCCAGTGCATCATAATCCTTGATCCCAGCTCTTGATTTCCCAAGCTTAATTAATTTTCCACTATCCTTATTGATGGAAATTACATCCCCAATAGTCACCTTCTCCTTGTTCATTTGCTCCACCATCCTTGCTCCTAGCTCATACACAGATTCCATATCTGTAGTTTTAAGTGTTACCTTTCCTCCATTAAATCCACGGTCCACATTTATATCCACAACTTCTCCTTCTACTACTTTTATATCCTCTCTGATACGTATTTGGATAGATCTACGCAATGCTTGTGTTATTGATTCTGTCTTACTTGTCTCTTTACTATAGATTTCGCATCCAGAAATAGCAGTGACTGGAACACTTCCCAAACTTTGTGCGAGTCCTACAGCTAGCGCTGTTTTACCCGACCCCGATGGACCAACCATAAGCACCAACCTTCCCGAATTTCGGTTATCTTGGACAAGCTTTCGAAGCAGATGCAATGCTTTCCTAGCTCGAATCTGGCCTACGACACCATCACTATCATGTGGTACAGATCCATCTTCTTTGATGCCAAGTCCACGTATATGCGAATGCGCACTTATTCGATTTATGACTGGAATATCTCTGACTTCAATTGTCATTTGAGGGAGCAAAAAGATATTTAATTATTATTAAAAGAAAAAGTTATAATTTAAAATAAAAAAATAATAGAATCTTTTTTTTGTTAAAAGGAATAATAACTCACCTATTATAATAGCTTTAATAATAGTTAAGATTTTTATTTCAATAATTCTTCTTAAAAAAATAAAAAGAATTTAAAAAAAAGAATTTTAAAGGAAGAATAGAACATTAATTCTAATACAAACAAAGTATTTAAGTAATTATTAATTCATTCTTAGAAATTTAATAAATAATTTTATATATTCGAATATTATTAATTAATCTGAAACTAATTATAGGATGATATAATAAAAATAAATAATTTATTAACTTACTACTTTTATATAAATTTATAATCTTATTTTATTATCGGTTTATAATTGATGATTATTGCGTTATACATAACAGAACTTATTCAATAAAGAATATTAATTTCACTTTCATAGTAAATTATTTCATTAATATATTATATAAGGAATTGTATTATAAGGTATGCATATATTCCTTCGTTTATTAAAGAATGTATTAATTATTTTCATCAGCTTATATATGTTACTTCTATTTAAATGTTTATTCTTTTTTTTATTTAAGTTATCTTATTTAATATAAATTACTGCGGTTCGTTTTTTTGTCAGTATTCTGTTTATATTTATTTAAAAGGTTGGTGTTGTATTATTCTTTGTCTTTCTTTTGTATAGCCTGCAGCTAGTATCCAGTGGTACTTGCTTCTCCAAATATTTCTACTCGATTTCTTACGTCTATGTCATTCTCATTTTTATTTATGATATTTAAATAAATATAGTGTTATTGTAAAAAAAGAAAATTGATGGCAATGAATATAATCCTCTATTATATAAATTATGATTAATTATAGAGTTATTGTTTCTTATTTATTCTAAAAAGATTATGAACTTCTTTATCAAATATATTTAAAATAGTATTTAATTTTAAATTTTCTTTATATATATCGTATGATATATTATATGTTATTTCAAATATTACTTGCTTTATTATAATTACATTTAATATGTAACCACATTGTCAGATATATTGTATTATAGTAACTTATTTTAAACAATTATTATAAGAAATTATAATATAAAAGCAAAACATGGACAGGCTCATCATATTAAAAAAATATAATTTATTATAAAGATAAAGTTATGTAAAAAGATCTTTAATGAAATTTATAGTTTTTTATATTTACTTTTATTAATGGATAGCACAGCATGGTCTTCCTTGTCTAAAGGCAATAGCTAATATCCATTTAAGGAAATTCGTTATATTGTCAATTCTATAAAAGTAAAATGCTCCATTATATTCAAGTGCGAATTCAAGAAAAGGAATAAATACTTCATCACTATCTTTAATATACACAATATATCCATTCTTATTCTGTGTTATATTCATAATCACCTTGTCAGTTATATCAATCAGATTATTTGAATCAAATCGGCTTAAAAAAAATGGGCATTCCCAAAATCTTTTTCGAATTCCCAGATTTAAAACCAAATAAACACGCGATGAAAGAAGATTTAATACGTATTTGCGTTTGAAAAATATTCTTTCGTCCTCATCTGGACATATAAAATCCCCGTTAAGTTCATTTGGTATATTGCCATATATGATGTTTGTTCCTTTCCCATTAAAGCATTCTATTATATTGTCTCTCATTCTGAACCAATTAGATTGGTATTTCCCGTTACTTCCCAATTTTTTAATTTTTCCGTAAATATTTGCATTCTTTAAATCCGAAATTCGGAGAATATTATCAATTTTAATGAGTAAAGGTATCACTGGTGTAGACATCGGTGTTATCTCTGGTGTAACATTTTCTTCTTCATTATTATAGAGAGCCATACTTATTTTTTCAAGAAAAAGAGATGTATCCAATGAGACTCCATTATTAATAATTATCGAATTTAATCTTTCATCATCTTCTTTAATTACATCATCTGTAGAATTCATTTTTTCTTTAATTTTCTTATCAATCTCTTCAATTTCTAGCGTTATTTCATCTTTTACGTCTTCTTCTATAATTGCTGTATCTTCTGTAATCTTTTTCACAGATTTTGATCCGTTTTTCGATTTTCCACTCCTTACTAACTTATTTTTTTTCTTTTTTAAAATATTTTTTTCTTTGCTCGGCAAGGCGGTTTTGCTAGAAGTAGAGTTTTCTGTGTCTGTAAAAAGCCTTGTTAAAATATTATCTTTTATGTTATGAATATTTCTGTTTTGATTCTCATTTCCTTCTGTTAGCACATATTTGTTTATTTTTGCTTTAATTCTATGATCGAAAAAAAGTTTTTGAAATTCGGGATCAAGTTTTTTACTCTGTAAGCGAGAAGATAGTGGATAATTTAATGAGGAGGATTCTTCAGAATATGCAGCATCGTTTTTAATTTCGTATATTTCTTCTTTTATTTCAGTCAAGTTATTATCACTACAATATTCTTTCTTTTCAGTAAAATTGCCGTTGACATTGTCAGAAATGGAAATATAGTGAATAGAGAAATCTGAGATTGTGTTTTCTTGTTCCTCAGATAACCATTGTTTATCCGATGGAATTGATGCATTACTCATTTCATTTTGTGATTCTTCCTTTTCTTCGATTTCATCTTGGAAAGTTATTACTTTACTACTATCTTCATTTTCGAACTCTTCGGAATAAAATTCTTTGTGTGGAGAAGAAATTGGTGTTTTGAGATCGTTTTCGTCATCAGAATAAAATTTCATGTGTATTTCATCTTTTATATATTTCTTTGTTTTTTCGATATATTCTTGTTTTATAGGAACCGAGTTTGATTCTTCTGCATATTTCATAGATTCAGATTCTTCATTCCCATATAACCATTCAAACACATCGTCCTCAATATCATAATTCTCTTCGGAATAACTATCTATTTTTAAGCTATCTTCTGATTCCATACTTATACTCCTATCTTGTATAATCTGCAATCCTAGAAAAACTTCTCCATAGGTATTTAATTGCTCAGTTATAATATCTTCTATATATTGTAATTCATCATAAATAACAGGTATTTCATCATTATAATACGATTTGTAAGAAATAGAATAATCGCTTTGGATATCTGTGCTATCACAAGATGATATAATAGTTGGAGATGAAACTATTAGCTTTTCAGTTTTTGACATACGGAGTAATGATATTTAATGTTTAATTAATGTATCTCCTTTATTTTGTCCAATAAAATATGTTTTAATTAGTAAAATGATTATCAAATTAAAAATAGTTAGTAAAAAATAATCACTTATAAATAATGCATTTATTTAAATCTTGTTTTTTAATGTATTAATACTAAATAGTGTTGAAGTTTATTGCAGTACATAAGGATATGTCCTTTATTTAAACAAAATCCTTCACGATTTATGATTCCTTGGCTATACTCTAGAGGCTCTTTTTATATGTAGAATAATCTGTTAGGAGGTTCTTGACCCAGTGCAGCAACTATCTCAATTGAGACAATCTTAGACTCATATTGCTGTTAGTCGAAGTCCATACCGTCTATCGGAGCCGGATCGACCTTGCAAGCAAGGCAGGGTACCTGTAGCCCGGTACTTTTGGCATCAAACCATGGCACTTTTATCATCCCATCATTAATATACATATGGAGCCGTGCAGATGACTTGCCCAGTGTCCCCTACTGCAGACATTCTAATATAAGCGGGACGTCTGCGTGTTACCTCGGTTTAATCTAAGTGCGGGGTCTGTTTTTATATTTCTATATTCATTGTTTTTCCAGATGCGCCTCCTTTGCTCTAGATAGAGCTCAGAATATTTTCGTGAGTTATCAATTTGATAATGCGTGCATTAACTAATAAATGTGTGAAACTTGATGGCTTTTAAACAAACTTCTAAAACTCCCACCTCTGAAGAGGAACAAAGAAAATTGGTAAGTTGGCCATCTACAAAACACACACATGGATAGACAGTTTTAGACTTGAATTCCAAGTCTGTACTTGTCCAGCAGCTTCTGACACCCAAAACTACTAGTAAATTCTCGTCCTAGTTTAACGTCATTTCGGACGAATTGTAGTAGATAATAATACAATTTTTATTTATTTTAGAAAGATAATTTATAATTTTTTATATCGTCGTTTATAAAACGTCTTTTCATATTTATATATCATTAATAAATAATTTCCCTATTTAAGTCCGAAATGACGTTAAACTAGGACGAGAATTTACTAGTAGTTTTGGATGTCAGAAGCTGCTGGACAAGTACAAACTTGGAATTCAAGTCCAAAACTGTCTATCCATATGTGTGTGTTTTGTAGATGGCCAACTTACCAATTTTCTTCATTCCTCTTCAGAGGTGGGAATTTTAGAAGTTTGTTTAAAAGCCATCAAGTTTCACACATATATGGCATTTGGTTAATGCACCCATTACCAAATTGACAACTCACGAAAATATCCTAAGCTCTATCTAGAGCAAAGGAGGCGCATCTG
>SBIQ01000080.1:0-32066 GCA_014805555.1 Astathelohania contejeani | reverse complement strand
ATGTTATGTATGACATGGGATAGTGTGGTAACCAAGTACCACAGGAATTAAATTAAGGAATTAAACATAACTTCTACGATAGAGCCATACATCAAATCGACGGTACTGAAGAAAACGCTCGAAACCACATTACTTGAGTACAGAAGAAGCATTGGGGATGACATAGACGTAAGAGATCGAGTAGGAGATGCTGTAAAAAGATTTGGAGAAGCAAGTGCCACTGGATGATAACGAAAAGAAAGACAAAGAATAACACAGCACGAACGCTTAAATAAAAAAAATACTATCAATCCAATCAATAATACATTTACAATCATATAATTCTCTTTTATAATATTCTAAATTAGTTAGTTAGTACTAGCATTTTCTTTGCTTATATCGACATTTTAGCTGATATATTATTTGAATCTCATGCTTTTTCAAATTTAAAGTATCGCATTGGATCGTCATTTATACAAATTTAAAACATTATTTAGCTACAATTTTTTTCTATTATCCCTCATGTAATATTAATGCGATATTTTTAGACCTATAAATTCTGTTTTTATTTTATATGAAAACAAACACTGAATTATAAAGTATTTGATACAATAAGTATAAACAAATTATATATATAAAAATAAATATCCTGAAATAATAATTTATTCATCGACTATTTTTCTCTCCGCTCGCTTCACATTCCTAGCAAGCCTAGTTTCCCCATTTTTACCAGTATTTTTGGCCTTTGGATATGTCGTGGAGAATTTGTCACCAGCTGCTCCAAAATACTTGTAAACCTTTCTCCTTGTCCTATCGCCCTGTATTAACTCAAGGTTATCCAAACGAGGAGACACCTTGAATAGCTGATCCAGTGTATAGACTTCTCCTCCAAATTTGAGAACCTTTGCTCTGGCTGTATTTGAGCACTGAAGACACACCAACTGTATGGCTGGAATTTCAAGCATCCTCTCATCATCAAGTACTTTTGCTACGACTACGGGTATTTTTCCATCTTTACCTTCCAGATTTTTAATTATTGCTGATAAACTCACAGGATGTCGATTATTCCGTGACATATTCAATCGTCGTGTTATTTTAATTATATCGGTATTACCAGTATTCTTCGCTATCTTGTGGTATAATTTGAAAAGTGATAGTAACTCGGGATTCCTGCTCTTTGGTACTTTTCTGGTGCTATTTAACACTTTGTAGTTTTTTATTCTTATTGTCATTTGGGGTCAAATTTATTTTTTTTATTTAATCAGCTATAAAAATTCTTCTTACTTAATAAGAATAAATTGGAGTTAATAGAACTAAATACTATATTTAAGGGACCTATATCTCAGTAATTTTCAGGCATTGCATGCAAAATTTGCCAAGTACTATACTTGTTTAAAAATACTATTTTATAAAGCAATGTAAGTTTGCTAATTGATTTGAAAGACCCGATTTAGTAATGCTTCATACTCAAAGGTATAGGCCTATTGATAATAATTTACTATTATTGCTTCTTATAGTTGATTAATAATAATGATTTAGTAGAATGAATCAGATGATGTCGAATAAATAAAAAAAGTTATAATATTTAAGCATTGAATAAATATCACTGCCATTATGAACACGATAGGCTATATGGTTTAATTTTAGTTAATCATTTACAAGAAGAAAAATATATAAAAGTGTAAGTAAATAAGTACTAAACATTATTTTGAATATAAGAATAAATTCATATTTTAAGTAGCAATTAAAACACAAAGGATGTGCATAATAAAATTTTTCTTAGATGACGTTAGACCGGAACAAAATTTTCATATTAAATTTGTATGTTAGAAATTGCTGGACGAGCGTAATCTTAAAATTTAAGTCCAAAAATGTTTATGCATTTGTGTAAATTTTGAACATTCAGCAGCCGATTTTCTTTATTCTTACTTAGAGGTAGAAATTTAGTGAGCAATCAAAACTATCAGTTTTTTAACATTTATAGATTGAATTATTCCCATTACTAATAATTTAAGACAATATTCTGAATTCTTCAAAGAAGGTGCTTGTAGAAATAAAAGTTTTTAAAAGTATAAAAAACACACACTTAGAGTAAAACAAAACAATATTTAACGTTTCGTTTATAATTAGATGTATAATTTTGGGGTCTTGAGTAAATCTACAGCACAGCCCCATATGAATATTGTCATTAAAATCGTAATATTTCTTTTAGTTGATGTCATAGTTACAGTTATTACATTATGCTTGTAAGGTAAATCTGGCTCTTATAAACTGCATTCGTAAGAAATAATAATTTTTTTAGTTACGATCATTGCTTTACTGTATAAGAAACATATATGAAAATAGGCTATAATGAACTATTATATTCTGAAGACTATATTTAATTAAGTTTATATTTTATTAAGATGGCTGTTCACTACATATAAATGAAAAGAAAACGAACCAATAAAAAGCAATACCTTTTTTAATTTAAATAAAAGTTCGATATATTAAAAACTTAATATTGTATTTATTTAAAGAGTTATTCTTTGTCTTTCGGGAACCAGAAGCACCCGCTTCTCCAAAATTTTCACGGTCTTTTGTATTCGATTTCTTACGTCCATGCCACTCTCAATCTGTACTTAAGTGATATGGTTTCATTAATTTATTAAGAAAATAACTACAAATTTATAAATGAAACTTAAATTAATTATTAAATGAAAATTACTTAAATTATCCAAAATTGTGCAAAAATAAGAACTAATTATATTTTTGTTATGTTATATTTACTTTTTAAGCAATAGTAAACAACAATTTCATATCCACCTTTTTTTGTAACTGACTTAACTTATGCCATTTCTTCTAATATAATTTTCAATTATAAAAAAGAAAAATACTAACAAACTAAATTTTTGAATATTTATTTAAGGGTTAATGCTATATATTATTCTTTATCTTTATTTTCGATGGCCTGCGGTTGGCATCCAGTGGCACTTGCTTCTCCTAATCTTTTCACAGCATATTCTACTCGATCTCTTACGTCTATGCTATCCTCAATGCTTCTTCTGTACTCAAGTGATATGGTTTTGAGCGTTTTCTTCAGTACCGTCGATTGGATATATGCCTCTATCGTAAAATACTAGCAAATAAATTATAATTATTTATATTCACTCTTTTGAAAAATTTTGACTAATATGGAAATTTGTACAATTTAGCATGTTAGAACTAGCATACACTTAAAATAAGAAATTTGCATATATGTGAATGACTGATTCCCTTCATTTCTTTTGATATATGAGTTTTAAGAAACAGTCTTCAAGTTTTCAGTCCTATTTAGCGACATTTGAAATTAGAACATATTTTCATTTTTATTTGGGTCAAAAGAAACATATCTGAAGCCAACAAAGAATGTGATATACGAAATTTCAACAAATTCAGATGATTAGCTGATGCTGGTTCTGAAATAAAGATACATTTGAAAATAAAATGGCTGTATTAACATTTATACTAGTAAATAAAAAGCACTGATGTGATTTCATTGCGTATATACATTGCGTCGCTTGCAAAATAAATCCAATTGTGATATAAATACATCTAAAGGAAATACATGTCATTATTGAATCCTGGATCAACAGTCCATTTATATTTATTGTAGTAAAATACAAGGATTCATTAAATAGTTTATTTAAATAAATATTTTTTCATTAAATACACATTCTTATATTATTTATATTTTAAATTTATATATCATATTTTTTTCCTTAACAACTGCCCATCTTCCTAGTCTTGGTTCCCTTCCGACCCCAACTAACAAATTATCTTCAAACCCATAAATTACATTAATTATCCCGCCTAGATTTGTTCGATAAATTTCCTTCACTTCTTCTTCTATTTTCAAAATTACCAAATCACCATTAAATGAACCAACAAATACATTTTCATTTATATATGCCATAGAAGTAATAGAATCGCCTATTTTATGAGAAGCAACGGGATACTTTTTATTGATGCTAAATAGGTAAACCAATCCAGATTGTGATCCAACCATAAAGTATTCTCGTGATATAAAGCAGCCGACCTCGGGATACTCACCTGAATCCTGTATCATATGCACAGAATGATTATTCTGTTCTTTATTATAAATACGGATGGAATATTCTAACTGAGAAATAGATAGCACGATATTTTTATCATAAACATCTACGCATTGCACTGCACATATAGGACCATACATACAATGCTTAATATGCCTATCATAATAAGCAACTTTCTTTTCATCATTAAAAATCATCGTTTTAATATCTTGAAGATAAAATAGGGAGCAGATTGGTCCATTGCTGACACGTAAACTTTTATGTTTTGTTCCATCTTTGTCTATCTGGTTTATTCTTCCATCTGCATCTCCACATAAAATAATAGAATCTTCTGTTATAGCTAAAGATAATATATTGTGTCTTAATAAAATTAGTTTGACTTTTTTTAAATCTTGGTTAATAAATAAAAGCTTGTTAGAGTACGTACTTATCACTATTATATCTTCTATATGTTTTATATCTGTGGGTGGTGATTTTAATCTTCTTTTTTCTACGAGAGTTAACATATTGGGGATATAAAATAGAATTTAATACGTTATAAGAAATTGATATAATCAAATTAAGCTATCATATAAAAATTATTTGAATATAATCTTTATTAGAAAGAAACAATGAATATTTAATAAAGCACTTTTTGGTTATATTATATATAAAATAAATATCAATTAGTGATATCATCTCATATACCACTTGCTATATTATAAAGGACAAACATTTAGTAATAAAAAAGGCGTTATAAATTTCTTATGATTCGTAAGTGAATGACCCGACTATATGCCTCTAATAAGATAAAACTGTTATATTTTATAATCTTCTTATGAAAAATATTATGTTATTTAATTGACTAAATCTGAGTCATTGCTTATTAAAATATAAAATTGATTCCTTTAATTATAGCCTATAAGTACTAATTTAAAGTTATATTACGATTTCCTTATCTTTTTTTTTGCATATGGTGGATATATAATAGTACTCGCATTTTCAAATCTTTCCATTACTTCTTTTACAAATTTCTTACATCTATATCATTCTAATGCTTCTTATATACTCTAGTGATATATTTTCAAGCGTAATCTTTAATACTATCGATTATATGTAAATCTCTATTGTATAAGTTGGGCTTAATTCTTTAAAACAATCTCGGTGTTGTTTGGCTACCACACAATCCAATATCATAAAATAAGTTATTATTTGAGTTTTTGCTTTGTATAGCGAGCCTGATTCATTTGCCAAAATGATATTTTTCCTTTTTATCTCGGTTTCAAAAATTTGATGTTATCGTGACATGTATGCCCACTTCAACCAAAACACATTATCCTATTTATTATTATAAATACATATGTCGATTTATATTTTTTTATTAAATATCCATTCTTATCCTTGTATCAACTCAAATATCGGTTCTTTCGTTTTCCATGACCTTCTGGGCCGAGTGAGATTACAATTTAGAAACTCGTATATTTTTGCTGATAAAGGGTAAATACACAAATACGGTTTTTTATGCCTCGCATAGCCATGGCTAATCATTAGATCACAAACTGCTACCAGATGGTTAAACAATTTATCAATTTTGCTATAATTTAGTATTGTAAAGCACAATCTTCCAAAAAACATTTCTATCTTAGATATATCAATAAATAGCTTGTGAATAGAAAATATTTTTTATATTTCATTCAAGTAAAACAAACTTTTAACCCTACCAACGCATTTGAACGCTCTCTATATAGCTTATTATAAAGATTACTCTCATTTATTTCGTCTTGCCTTGAGCATTTTGACACCTAGCAAAAACATATGTTAGAGAGTGCTTCACACCTGGATTATGATGTATTGAAAAAGATGATATTTATTTTGTTTTTTGACTTTTTAAATCTCTGCTCGTCCTGATGAAATATTTTTATGGTGTGTCCAATAATTAGAAAAGCATATACTCTCTTTATATATTCACTGAGTATTATCTCTTTCCATCTCTATTTGAAGAATATAAACCGCGCTGTGAACATAATATGCTTTATGTTGTATACTAACTTAGCGAACGTACTGACATTCGGTAAGAAACCGGCAAGTTCTGAGTCTTATATGCCAATATAGTATTAGTCAAATAAATGAAGGTTTCTTTTATTTCTTTTAACAAGTTTGCTGAGATCGTATTTAAAACAAATAGCCTATAAACTTGGTAAAATATATAACAAATCTTCTTAAACGATTCTCTAAAAATATTACCGCTATTATATTAGATAACACAAGTACTTATATACTCCACTGCTATCATTAGCAGTATCAGTATTTTTGCATCAAAAGCCATTTTAAACTTATTAATCAAGATATTTCACAATTTATGATATTGGCTGATTTCTGCAGTTCTTTTTATATAAGCACTAATCTGTGAAGTTTTTGACCTAGTGCAGCAATTGTTCAAATTAAGACATTATTTTTTCTTAAATACTTATACCGCTTTTAGTCGAAGCACGTACCGTCTATCAAAACAAAATCTACTTTATAAGCAAGGCAGGGTACCTGTAGCCTGATGGCATCAAACCTGGGCACTTTTATACTTCTATTGTCACTCGTAAGCATCCATATGGAGCCGTGCAGCTGACTTACCCGGAGTCCTCCTATTGCAGACATTTCAATATAAGCAGAACGTTTGCATGTTGCTTTGTCTTATACTAGGCGCGAATTCTCTTTTCATATTTATGTTTCTTCAAATGCGCCTTCTTTGCTGTAAATAGAATCGAGATATTATCGTGAGTTGGCAATGGGAGCATTAACTAATAAATATGTAAGCTTGATGGCTTTTTAACTAACCTTTAAAACTTTCACCTCGAAGAGGAATGAATAAAATTGGTAGGTTTTCCATCTGCAAAACACACACATGAAAAGAAAGTTTGAGACTCGAAGTTTAAGTTTGTACTTGTCTAGCGGCTTTTGGCACCCAAAACTACTAGTAAGTTGTCGTCCTAGATTTACGTTGTTTAGTACATAACTTATTAAATAAATATATTTTTTTACAAATTTAAATTCTATATATTAAGTTTGTTAATATTTATGAAAAAAATATTCTCTACCATTTTATTCCGAGTTGTGATACTGAATAGTAATTTGTATTTTTTAAGTTCTTTTTTTATTCTATTTCCTCATTCAGAAATCCTGTTTATATTTAGATTTTTTACTTTTTCTTCACAATAAAAGTGTTAGTTTAGAAAGTAAATAAAAACCCACAAATGGATTCTGAATATTCAAAAAAGCTCGAGCTTGCAAATAAATTAAAAGCAAAGAAGGGGTTAATAGCTAGTTGGTTTTTCCCGACAGATTATTATAAATCGGCAGAATTGTTTAGCGAGTTGGGAGAATATGCAAGCACTATGAATCAGATGGAAAAGGCTGGCGAATTTCATAGAACTGCAGCAGAAACTTTCTTGCTTTCTACCGAATATGGGTCAAAAAGCAGAGCATTATATGCATATTCTAAGGCTGGAGATGCCTTTCGGACAGTGGATCCACTACAAGCAGCGGACTGCTATACTCAAGCTGGACGTTATGCTAGTCTTACAGGAAGTCAAAGTATTGCTGCATCAAAATATCTTGGTGCTGCCGCGTTATACGAAGAAGTAGGTGAACTAGAAAAATCAAAAGCAAATCTTGAAACTGCAATGTTGATGTATGAGCAGGCACAGATGATGATGTGTAAAAACAAAGTGGCAGAACAATATACCAGCTTATTATTGCGTATGATGGATTATGAGGGTGCTGGTCACCAATTTCTTAAACTAAATTTGCCAGGAAGAGAGATATATTTTGGACAGAATTTATTGGCTGCTTTTCTTTGTTTGTATTTAGCCGGGAACGAAGCAGAAATACTTGAAGAAATACGAGATAAAATGAAAGGGGAGGAACTTGCTATAGCAGAAAGCTTTGATTTGCTTGATCATGATGAGGTAACTGGTGAATTAATAGAAAAGTATATCGGCAATAATGTTTTGAAAAGTGAAATCGTCGAACTTTTAAAAGTTGTAAGAGAAAGGTTACGACCTGAAAATAATATCCTATAAATAAATGTTTTAATTTTTATAAAAGTAAACAAATTATGTTTTTTATATCAAAAGTAGTATAATTATTTATGCGATAAGAAATAATTGTGTCATCTGTATAAGGAAAACTGTTTAGATATAAGCATGAGTCATATATAAGAATAGTCTTGCTATTCCAAATATTAGATTTTAAATGAAGTTTAGAAATAGTAATAAATAAATAAAAATAAGATAGCAAACAAACAAAATCAAATATAATATTATTATTAAAATTTACTAGCCGAGAAAGTATGGTTTATACTTATTTAGATTTAATTTCCATTTATTTAAGGGTTAATGCTATGTATTATTCTTTATCTTTCTTTACTTATTTAGATAATAATAAAAGAATTTTAATTGCAAAAATTATAAAAACTACGCATGATCCTTTTTTCTTATAAGTCATTTATTCACAGCATCCTTTCTATTATAAAGTCTCTTATAGCCATTTAACAAAGTCGCTTTAATTAAACAAAAATGTTTCATGATTTCTTAGCTATATTCTAAAGGCTCTTTTTAAATATAAAACAATCTATGAGGTTCTTGACCCAGTGCAGCGACTGTATCAATTGAGACAAATTTTATGTACTCATACCGCTGTTAGTCAAAGCCCATACCGTCTATCGAGCCGGATCGATTTTCCAAACAAAATTGGGTACCTGTAACCCGGTACTTTTGGCATCAAAGCACTTTTATCATCCTAGTATCACTCGTAAGTGTCTATGTGAATCCGTGCAGCTGAATCTTCCGGAGTTCCTCTACTGCAGATATTCCAATATAAGCGGAACATCTGCGTTTAATTTAGTTTAATAAAGGCGCAAACTCTGTTTTCGTAATCATTGTTTCTCCAGATATGCTTTCTTAGCTCTGAATAAAGCCCAAGTTTTGTTTATGAGTTGTCAGATTGGTAATAAGTGCATTAATCAAATGCATATATGCGTGAAACTTGATGGCCTTTTAACTAACTTTTAAAACTCTTACCTTTGAAGAGGAATAAAGAAAATTGGTAAGTTGGCCATTTACAAAACACATACACATGAATAGACAGTTTTGGACTTAAATTCCAAGTTTGTACTTGCCCAGCAGCTTCTACCATCCTACATTACTAGTAAGTTATCGTCCTAGATTTATGTTGTTTCGGATATAATTGGTAAAATATTTGTGATATAACAATATACTAATAAGATATTCATTGAATTAATATCGCTAATTCTATACATATTCACTTCTATTTAAATAGAAGAATGCTAGTTCTAGTTATTTTTTCGTTTTTTTTGTTTTGCGTGGTAAGCATTTATCACCAATATTATCTCCGAATTTTTTTAGTACTCTTTCAATTCTATCATTATTTCTATGCCATCCTTAAGTGCTTTGCCTAAACTTCAGAAATTTGTTTCAACAAAATAGAATAATTATATTTTATATTTAGTGTGTGTTAAGTTTTTTTATGTAAACTTTGTAGAACTTTGTTACCATTACGTCTCATATTAAAAAATAATGTATGTTTTTATTTTTGATGTATTCTGAGCTTATTAGCATAACGGTCATATTTTTTTTACACCTCATTCAGCTTTTTCATTTGTGGTAATTTATTGAGCTGAATGTTATTGCAATTTTTCACCACTTTAAATTTGTATTTATATGATAACAAAAAATTAGCACATAAATCCTTGTTTTTTTACCTGTGTAGTCATGTCTAAGCATTTTTTCTTAGCCGGTAGATAAGTCATCAGCAGATTTTCAGATTTATCTTAATGCTAACATGATAGAATGTTTTCATTATAGTAGATGTTCCTATCATGTATATAGAAATTATTAGTTACATTCTTAACCAAAGGAAAGAATCTTTATATATAATTAGTGAATTAGAGTAAGCTTTAATAACTTTTTATGTAATTTCGTTTTGTTTATGTTGTTTTACAATGTCGACCCTGCACACATTTGGGAATTTGCATTAAAATATCTTTAATTTAGTACATTAATTTGAGGTGATTATGCAATGCATAAAGATGTATTTATTTATTCTCATTACCTTCTAAAATTGTTGTTTGTTTTAATGATATTTTATTATTTTTCAGTGTTTGTCATATATATAATATATTTTCATAAGAAGAAAGATAATATAAGAATATGATAAATAAAGGATGTTTAAGTTTAAATAAAAAAGTTATAGATAGCTAATATAAGTTATCGGTTCCATAATATAATATTTATTAAGGATTGGCGATATATGAGAGTTATAAAACGAATGAAATTTAAATTTGATGTAAAAATAATTAATTGTGAACAAATTTATATAAAATTAAATGAATAATTATAATCGAATATGATAATATATATTATTGTGTTGATAAATTTTCCGCATTATTTTCAGTATGTTATTGCCTATCCCCTGTGATATAATAAATAGATGATGTTTTTAATACAATATAAAGCATTATGCACAATGCATATATTTAATATAAAATCACACAAAATATTTTTAAAAGTATAAATATAGAAGAGATTAATTTATTAGATGGCATAATTAAGTAGTTCGTTCGAAACGACATAAATCTAAGACGATAACTTACTAGTAATGTAGGATAGTAGAAGCTGCTGGACAAGTACAAACCTGGAATTTAAGTCCAAAACTGTCTATCCATGTGTATGTGTTTTGTAAATGGCCAACTTACCAATTTTCTTTATTCCTCTTCAAAGGTAAGAGTTTTAGATATTAGTTAAAAATCCATCAAGTTTCACGCATATATACATTTGATTAATGCACTTATTACCAATCTGACAACTCATAAACAAAACTTGGGCTTTATTCAGAGCTAAGAAAGCATATCTGGAGAAACAATGATTACGAAAACAGAATTTGCGCCTTTATTAAACTAAATTAAACGCAGATGTTCCGCTTATATTGGAATATCTGCAGTAGAGGAACTCCGGAAGATTCAGCTGCACAAATTCACATGGACACTTACGAGTGATACTAGGATGATAAAAGTGCTTTGATGCCAAAAGTACCGGGCTAAAGGTACCCAATTTTGTTTGGAAAATCGATCCGGCTCGATAGACGGTATGGGCTTTGACTAACAGCGGTATGAGTACATAAAATTTGTCTCAATTGATACAGTCGCTGCACTGGGTCAAGAACTTCACAGATTATTTTATATATAAAAAGAGCCTTTAGAATATAGCTAAGGAATCATGAAACATTTTTGTTTAACTAAAGCGACTTTGTTAAATGGCTATAAACCTTTTTATAATCAGCAATTAGGTGCAATAATTTTATATTTTGATCGGTATAATACCGAACTGTATATTTTTTACTGCATTCACAAGAATCCCTGACTTAATAGTGTTTTATTATGTATAGAAATTCATATTTTCGAATTTTGGATTGTAGCTGGTAAATAAAATAAAAGGTTAATCAGTGTAACAACATGTCATATTCAGTGGAGGTAGCTATATTAAAAATATAAAATTAGTGCATGTCATAACTGATTATTAAAAGGCGTATACTGAGTTGGTAAAATATATGTAATAAAATAAAAGATATAAAAATATTAATAACATAATAAATAAACTCTATAACATGTGAATGGAAGAGTGTATATAGCTAGCATGATAGTAATAATTTCCTGTTTTCTACAAATGTTATCAAATTGTGAATAGCTTTAAGTTAACGTTTTAAAATTAAAGATTATAATAAAAATATCTTCATCTAATTAGATTTACATTACTTTTAATAAGTGTGACTATTTGATAAATTAATTTTTTTAAGAAAATTTATATATAAAATAGATAACACACATCATATGAAAATAACTTCACCAACATTAATTATATATGAAGGAATCATATTTCAAATAATAATATACAAAGATTAGTGATAATTAAAGATATATTATGATTATTTTCTCTATTTATAAATTTCTTTAGTAAATAAAAAATCAACAAATAAATCTTTCAATTTACTAATAGATTTATGTCAATAAATATTTTAATTAAACAATCAAATTATATTAATAAGAGCTTTCTAGTTATTAAAAGTTTGTTTTACTTTATATGGCGAATTATTAATTACATATTATTCTATTATATAAAATAAAATATTATAACATTTGATTAGATATTTTTGTTTCTATAAATCAAATTTTTTTATAAAATCTGTTTAATTCATATTTAAAAAACAATTGTTGAATTTTGATTGGCTACTTAAAGTATAAAAGAAAGGATTTGACCCCAAGCCATGCATTTACTTACCCTACTTACAGTGCTGGTAAGCACTAAAAAAGAGGAAGCAACTGGTGTTGCTATAGGTATTGACTTGGGTACTACATACTCTTGTGTGTGTATCTATGATAGAAACGCAAGCAAACCAAGTATTCTTCGTTTTAAAAATGGGCGTGAAACGTATCCCTCGGTGGTTAAGTTTGATACTTATTACGAAGAAGGAAGCGATAAGCCAATTTATCGTAAAACCACAGGATGGGAAGCTTATAATGACAATATAAAAAAACCAAGTCCAGACAATTATTTTTACGCATTTAAGCGTTTAATGGGATTCGCCAAGTCATCCAAAGCAGAGGAATTTGCTGAAATTGAGAGGATTAACAAGCTCGTAACCTATGAGTTAGAATTGAAAGAAGATCCAGAAAATCCGGACTTGAGAACTGTTTACATGTTAGCAAAGGATGATAATGGAAATATAGTAAAGAGATTTACACCACTAGAAGCCAGTGTAGCTGTACTTAGTGACTTAAAATTATTGACACAGCAAATTCACTCTGAGTTAGGTATAGCTGTAGTAACCACACCTGCGTACTTTAACCATAATCAGACCTATTCAACAATGCAAGCTGCAAAAATAGCAGGTCTTAATGCAAAGAGAACATGTGCGGAGCCGGTAGCGGCAGCTTATACTTATCAGTTGAAGCATGGAAAGAAGAAAGATGATATTTATTTGGTATTTGATTTTGGAGGAGGAACATTGGATTTGAGTATACTTGAGCATGGTGATCAAGTCATGGAAGTGAAGTGCTATTCTGGGGATAATTTCCTTGGTGGCGAGAATGTCAATGATGCACTTTTTAAGTATTTTGAAGCTCAATTAGAAAAAGATGGTGTTAAGTTGATCAATCAGACAGAAAAACTTCGTTTGAGAGCTTTTATTGAGGATTTCAAAATTAAATTATGTGAGAAACAAAATGAAACTCCTGACGAAATTGTAGAACATAGGGATGAGTTTCTTTATAGAGGAGATAAATCTAAGGAATTTGTTCTGAATACGACTGAGTTTAATAAGGCATGCATGAATGTTTTTGATCGAGTACGTAAATATGTCACCGGAAAAGTCGATGGTATTCTTTATAAGTATGCTGCATTAGGCGGAGAACAGAAAAATATTTCTAAAGTTTTGTTGGTAGGTGGTTCTTCAAGAATTCCATACATTCGTAAAATGCTTGGTGAGATTTTTGGAGCAAACAAAATAAATCATTCTTTGAATCCAGATACTGCTGTAGCTGAGGGTGCTTGTTATTATTCTGCAACCCTTTCTGGCTATATTAATGAGGATGTTGCAATTCACTTGGTTGATGTTTTGCCAATGCATATCGGAATTAAAGCCAATGAGAATGTTTTTGAGCCTATATTGAAGAAAAATGCTACTATACCCGCTAAGGGATCCCAGATCTTTACTACTGCCGTGCATGGACAGACGAAGGTTAGGATTGAAGTAGGTCAGGGATTACGATATCAGTTTTCGGATTGCTATTCTTTAGGAGCCTTTGAATTAGAGCTTAAAAAGCCTCAACCAAAGGGTGTTCCTCAAATAGAGGTAACTGTGGATATCGATAAAGATGGTGAAATCAGCGTTCAAGCAGTAGATAAGACAACTGGACAATTAGAGAAGGCAACATTCGTAAGAAACGATTACTCATTAACTGAACAAGAAATAGCTGCTATGGTGGCTGATCAAGAAGCTAACGCTGCTCTTGATGAAGAGTTAAGGAAGCGTGGTGCTGCTGTTCGAGAGTTCAGTGCCTATATTGATGTCGTACGTGAAGCCATGAAGAATCCTGGTATGAGTGAGGATACTCGTACACAGCTGGATGCTGCTACAACAAATGCTGAGGATTGGCTGGAAGCACAGAAACAGCGAGCTGATTCCAAGACTATAAAGGAAAAGATGAAAGAATTTATGGCAATTGCAGATCCATTGATAAAACCAACTGGTGGTGTTCCCAGCGAAGGCAAAGTGCCAACAGAAGGAAGGGAGGATCTTTAATAAAGTTGATTTAATAAGTAAATAATTTTTTAGTTTATAAGATTGAAAGTTTTTACTCTGATAATTTCACTTACTTATCAAAATAACATTTATGATGAAATTGAAATTTTATGTATTGAAAATACAAATTTAAATAACATTTGTATATTTTGTTTTTAATTCGCATTATAATTTTATAATTTTAAAAAACGTTTGAAACGAAGTTAATTTGAATGAGAATTTACTAGTGGTTGTGAGTATTAGACACTGCTGGATAAGTACAAACTTGGAATTCAAGTCTAAAACTGTCCATAGACGTGTGTGTTTTGTAGATGGTCAACTTACCAATTTTCTATAATCCTTCTCAGAGGTGGAAGTTTTAAAAGTTAGTTAAAAAGCCATCAAGTTTCACATGGAATTTGGTTAATGCACCCATTACCAATTTGACAACTAACAAAAACATCTTTATCTAGAGTAAAGGAGGCGCATCTGAAAAAACAATGAATATGAAAACATACTCCGCGCCTAGATTAAACCAAGATAACACGCAGATGTTCCGCTTATATTGGAATGTCTGCAGTAGGGGGTCTCCGGGTAAGTTAGCTGCACGACTCCATCGCTTACGAGTGATACTAGGATGATAAAAGTGCCCTGATACCAAAAGTACCGGGTTACAGGTACCCTGCCTTGTTTGCAAGGTCGATCCAGTTTCGATAGACGGTATGGGCTTCGACTAACAGCGGTATGAGTACTTAAAATTTGTCTTGATTAAGACAGTCGCTGCACTGGGTCAAGTATTTTATTTCATATATAAAAAGAGTTTTTAGAATATATCCAAGGAATCATAAATCGTAAAAGATTTCGTTTAAATGAAGAATAATTTTAAAGTCTTGAATTTAAATTTTGTGATAATCTTGAATGCATATTCTTATTGGAGCGGTCTCTATATAACTTTTCATATAATCCATTTTAGTAATCAAACACTTAGTATAATATAAAAAAATCATAGCAGAGTATTTGATATACTATTTATAAGGTAATAATTATTATGCAAGACTAATTTGTTCTTTAATTAATCTTAATAATTTGATTTCGACATATTTAAAATTTCTTGGTTTGTAATGGGTAATAATATATAAGAGAGGAAAATATAAACTTTAAAAGAAATACTTGATTTTTTTATAGCAGAGATTTATTTTCATTGTTTTTCGTTTGGAATAAAAATACAATTTCCAAATTGTAATTTAGGAATACACCATACATAATAAAGCATGAGGGATACAATAATTAAATATAAAATACAGCTGATAAAGAAAAAAAATATAAAAATAATTTATACATCTTAATTACACTTTAACAGAAGAAATACATGTAATATGGGGTCATATAGCATCTAATTATAATAATGGCATACTGTTAATATTATCGCATAACACAGTGAACGTCTTTTTAATATGAGTTTAATTCTTTTAATAGTTCAATTAGTAAACTTTTCCTAAAAATAGTACTAATTACCGATAGGCGTATACCAATAGCATTTTTATTAATAAAACTTCGACTTTTGATTTATTATTCACATGCTTGATTTTGATTCATTAAATGTTTCTTGAATTGAAATATAAAGTAGAAAATAACCAAAATTTTGTAAAATCAAACGTGTATTTATTCAATAAAATAGATTTTAGAATTATATTCTATTTTTATTGAGTTAATTCAGTAATGTTCGTTTTTTCGAATCAGTTATTAATACACCCGTTTCAATACAAAATATAATTTTTATCATATAAATGTTTTTATTACTATCACTTTTTAGATTTTACACTAATAGAATATTTTTATGTCTTAATAAAATTTTACTTACTTTAGTTATTTTATATTTTTATTATAAATCAAAACACTATGTTTAATACATGATTGAATGCCTAATCTACTTGATTTTAATTTTTAAAATATTCTACTTTAAGAGCAAAATGAATATTCGATAATATCGATTAATAAAATATAATATTAAAGCATAGTAAAATATGACTATAAAAGAATGATGCCAAGATAACCTCCAAATTGTTGAAACATAGAAGAAGAGTAAATAAGACCTTTTGGCGAATGAATTAGACTTGCTATACAAAGCAAAAACTAAAATAATACCTTATGTTATGACATGGAACAGTGTATGGTAACCAAGTACCACAGGAATTATCTAAAAGAATTAAATATAACTTTAGGATGGAGGTATACATCCATTCGACGGTATTGAAGAAGACAACTATATCACTTGAGTACAGAAGAAGCATTGAGAATGATATATAAGTAAGAGATCGAGTATAAGGTTTTAGAGAATCAAGTGCCATTGGATGCCAACCGCAGGCTATACAAAAGAATAACACAACACTAACCTTTTAAATTAATATGACTATAAAAGAATGATAATTTATTAACAAATTTTTATTATTATAAAATTTTATGAAATAAATACGACTAATATGATAAATTGTAGTAATTATCATTCTTATTCATACAAACAAAATGGCACGTTTATATATTTTTAAATGAACAATTTATTAAGTCTGATAAGGGACTATTTGTATTACTTTTATAACTCTGGGATGACCCGGAACTACCTTCAATACATCGTCAGCAAAAGAGGTGATTGATTCATAGTCTTCTTTACCATACTTTCCAAGATATGCTATGATGATATTAAAAAGAAGAAAATAAAGTATCATGATATCCTTAGTAATAGTAATTATATATTAGAGTCTACTAATGAGAACATTGGATCATATCGTAGATAATAGTGGATTATATGATTTGTTGGTTTGGTATTATATAATTGGTAAACGATGCAAAGATTATAAAATGATACAATCAAAAGAAATACACATAATTGAGATAAGAATTATTGACTCAATTTCTTTGAGTACAAAACTATAAAAATTTATTTTATTTATCCAAACTGTGCTAGTTATAACGTAATTCCTTTTCTAATAATATTTATTTATTCCTTAATGAAATCTACTGAGATTGAATTTTATATATTTGTATTCCATATAGATGTATTTTTAAATGACATCGCTTTAATACTTTGTTTACTTATTCATTCATATTCCGATTTATTTTTTTTTTCTCTTAAATTTATGAATCATTTTATAAGTCAAAAATATCATATTTTCAGTATATCAATGCATAAATTAAAATTTATTACTAAAAGTATGCGCATTATTTATTCGTTATTAGTTTCTCAAAATTCTTTTGATAAATTAATACTTTACTGATAATATTTAGTTTTCTAAATCTATGATAATCTTTTATATTATTTTTTGGATTTAAAATTTCTATTTCATTATTTATAGCGTATTATCAATTTTCCTTAGAAACCTTGCATGTAGTTTTATGCTTTATTATAATAACAGCACATATTTTTTATATATTGCTCAAGATTATAAACAAAATCTAATGGAAATATTATATTTAGATGTGGTAGTCTAATCTCTTGTTTTCTTAGATACAGTATTAATAGAATGTTTTTATCTTTCTTAAATATATTAGATTTTATAATTTTTATTGTTCTACATATTTAAAAAAGTGAATACAGAATTATTTCAAAACTTATTTTCTAATAATAAAAAAAATTAATATTCAACTGCCTCAAATCTTTAAAAAATAATGAATAAAGTAAAACCTTACTTGTATAATAAGTTAATATATATTTTCGTTTTAATTTATTCATGAGTGATGACTTATAATAAACATAATTATTTTCATTTTTTTATATGGAATGAAATTAAACTTTAACAAATGTTATATATTTTTGGAGCTAACATTATAATATATGGTTTATTTATAATACATTTGCAATGACAAATAGTTCGGTTTTCCTTTAAAATCAGTCCAATATTTCGATTATTAAGCTTTATAATCTTTGAATAAGATATAACAGTAATGAAAGTATTTCAAGAGAATCATAAACTATAATATCATATAATCATTTAACTTTATCGGTTATTTAAACCCCAGCCAATGATAATAGTATCCACAGATGAAATAAACGAATTAATAAAAGGATATCTTAAGCAAGAAGGATATTACCACACATTATTTGCATTTAATCACGAAGCACTTTCCAGTTCTGGAGGAGTACGTTACACTCTCAAGGATCTTGTCCAATGCGGTGTTAATTATATATTTGTCAATGAACATATCGTGAACGGGAAGTTTAAAGATTGCGGGGCAAATTTTTCTATTTCGGGTGAGCATGTCTGTAAACGACAGACTAAAGCCAAGCGAGTTAAGAAGAATGTTAATGCGGAGAATACTAATTTAGAAAAGAAGGATGCAGATGAAAAGGAGAATAATAAAAAGAAAATTAATAATAAAAAAGTAGGAAGTAATAAACCAGCACAAGAAGATAATGGATTAAATGATGACAAATTAAAAATTGAACCCAGCAAGGAAGATATAACAAGTGAAGTAACAATAAATGATGATGTCAAGAAAGGAGAAAATAATGTAGATGATAATATAAGTACTGTTGTTTTACATACTTCTAAAGGGTTAGAATACAAACAAACAATATTATCTGAGCATACCGAAGAGGTTAGTTATTGTCTATGGTATAATAACACACTTGCTACAGGAGGAAAAGATGCTACAGTTAGAATATATGAATCTGGCAAGATGAAAAATTCAAAATCAATTAAAAAAGAGATTACAGCTCTTTCTTGGTCTGAAGATGGTGTCTTATCAGTTGGTAATTATGATGGAAATATTTATAATATTTCAAATGATATGTCAACAATGAATGATGAGCCATTTAATTTTCATTTGGGTCCTATTTTTGCATTAAAACATCGGGGAGAACGTCTTTTATCAGGAGCTTTTGATGGAAAGTTAGGCATAACACAGAAAGGAGAAAATCCAATAATAATTAATGTGCATAAATCAACTATTTTTGATGTAGAATGGATTACTGATGATTTGGCATGCACATGTTCCACTGATTGCACGATAGGTATGGTTAATCTCATAAATAAGGAAATATCTTATCTAAGGGGTCATACATCAGACATATATACTATTATCAAACAAGAAGACGTGTTGGCATCATGCTCAGAAGATAAAAACATTAGAATTTGGGATTTAAAGAATAAAAGCTCTTCTGTGTTATCTGGTCATGCAAGCGGAGTATATGATATCGCATGGATGGATGAATCCCAGCTCGTTAGTGCAGGTGCAGATGGTGCAGTAAAGCTGTGGGACGTTGGTAATCAGATTTGTAGCCAAACTTATTATCATGAAAAACGAGTATATGCATTGGATTATAATAAGAATCTTAATCTGATAATAACGGGATCATTGGATAAGAGCGTTAAATTTTGGGATAAGAGGATCGGAGAAGTAGGTGTGTATAGAGTAAATGGTCATGTATCTAATCTTAACTCATCCAAGGATGGTAATTTATTATGCATATGCAGTTCTGATCAACCACCTGTAGTTTTAGAACTCAGATATATGAAAAAATAGAAAAAAAGTGATATAAATCATATGTATAATCATCTTTCATTTTAATAAAAGGTTATTGCTTCTTTTTCTTTTGTTTATGATGAGCATCTGTAAGCATTATACCATCCCCAAACTTTCTATGGTTTATTTGATTTTATTATTTATTTCATGCTATCTTTAATGCTTTGCGTAAACACTACTGAAATACTTTTTAGGTGTTTTTAATATGATATACAACACATTAGTTGGTGTATTATTAAGTTCTTTTAAGTAGCCTCTGTGTTACTCTTCACCATCCCAGGTTATTAGGTATAATTTTAACCTTGACTTTATAAGTAATTTGAAAATATAAGCCAAAAGGTCCTATTTTCTTATTTACTTCGTTCCAACGAGCTGGAGAGTATTTGGCTGGTTATGCCTATTTCAATTAAAACTATTTATTTGAGCTTTCATCGTGGATAAAGATACCAGGTCAATTATATTTGAACAAATATAATGTTTATTTTTGTGTCGACTCCATATTTCGGCATTTTCTTGGGCCGAGTGTCTAAGAAATTTGTTTATTTTTAGCAAACAAATAAAACACTAAAAAAATATTTTGGCCTATTCATGATAAAACATAATTCACATTCGATAGTTTTGTAATGGCTTAATTTTTTGGTTTAACGTAATTCCAGCATAATATCGCATTTACTTTCACACCAACAAAGATTTATATTTTAAATAGATTAATAAAGTGGTCCATCACAAATTAATGTTTCTGTATTTTATGCAAAGTAAAAAATTCTTTAGCTTATTATTTTATTTGATCAGGCTTATTAAACCTTTCATGTAATTTTTTTGTTTATATTAGTTCCGCTGTGCATACTTAAAACTTGTCAATTATATACCATCAATGGGATATTTAATATAAAGTAATACAAAAGTGTGTTTTGTTTTTATACTCAACTTTTAAGCTCGTTGTTCCTCTTTATTATGCGTTTTTGTATTTTTTAGCGTTTCCTAAAGTCGATATAGCATATACTCACTTTTAAATTTTACACTTTATTGACTTTTCTCATTCACGTGCGCAAAAACTAATATCTTTCCAGATTTTAGGTTTAGTGTGGACCGAGAGCTTGGCATGTGTCGAATTAAGCGTGGAAAGTCAGCATTTGAAAGACAATATGGAAGTCAATAAGTGTGATAGTTAATAAATTTAAGATGTTTCTTAAATAGAAATTAATATTAAACTGTCTATCAACATTTGCTTACAACTCTTCCTCACAGTATAAAATAATGCCCTCATCATGTGATTGCATTCATTATTGATTGTCCTTAAGTATTTGTATATTCTTGTTTTTTCAGTTGAAGTTGCAGTTTCTTAACAGTGCGACTCATTCCTGGTGACTTTTATGTTTATTTTCTGCAATATGATATTAAAGAAAGTCTTTGTTTCTTCGACCACGCTTTTCATCGTGTTATTCTTTATTAAGAGTTGCTAAAGGGCATATATAAACAATAAGTAATTTGTTGCTGCATACGGCATGATGGGTTATCATTAGATATGGCTTTCGGCTCAATGCACAAAAAGGAGCATTGTATTAAATCCATTGGTTTTTACTATCCCTCTTTAAGTTTTCTTGTTCAATTTAGTTTGCAGGTCATTATTTACTTCACGATTCCATTTAAGAATAATCTTTTTTTATAGAACATTTTTACTTGTTAAAAAGATATAATTCGAATATGCAAGAAATAAAATGCTAATATCCAATAAAATGGAACATCTTTTTTTGCATAGATTCATGTTGTTTTAAACATGTACTTATGCGCTTAGATCATTGCGAAATTAGAAAATGTCTGCTCTTTAACTTTTTTGATAATCTCAAGCTGACTATCTGCTAAAAGTCTACTCATCACTTCTAATTGTATATTATCGTTACGAGTTTGTAAAAGTTTGATATACAGGTTATTGGTCTGAAGGCACTAATTTTGGAATTAAATAATTAATCTCCAACAATATTATGACTCTAAATCCTAGCTATTTTTTGTAATTACATAAAAATACTTGAAATCTTTGCTTCTTTCTGATTAGGAAGATCAATATAATATTTTTAAATCTTTCAGAAAAGTGAATGTAATTATTATTGCCTAGCCTCTAATAACTAAATGAATATTCGTCAGATTTATCGATAGTAACGGCAAATAGATCTCACATACTCACTGAATTTTAATTTACCTCTTTGCTTCCTGCCTTGTGTTCTATTTAAGCTTTATTATGATTTCACGTATAATTGTCCTTGACATATATCATATAGTTGTTTTCATGGCTTATATTCGCACACTTGCCATATATTTTAATCTTTTTCAAATATATTTTAGCATATTATAACTTTTGTTGTATCATGAATGTTCCCTAGCATCGATAAGTTATCTTTACTTATTTTCTCGTAAGTAATATTGTTACTAGAAAACTCCATGTTATACGTGTTTTTTTAGTAGCAAAATTTGTTTCATTAATTATTTTTATTTTTTTCGATATTTTCCTTTCAATTGAATGCAATTTTTGATTTGAACAAATCAATTTTTTAACACTTTTGGATAATTTATGGGATCTTAGCACTGCCGCATATACTTTCAAACAAAGTAGTGGCTAAGTCATCTCTTGTACGTCTTAGAATTTAAGTATTTCTAATCCACACTTGTCTGTGACGCTTTACGAGTTTTAATAATTCTCTTATATTACTTAATGATATTATTTTTAAATTAAATTTTTATGTTATTTCAGAATCTCTTGACTTGCAATCCTTTAAATGATATGGTTCAAACTTTTACTTTTCGTTTTTCATGGCTGGTATCATAGAATTTAGTTAGTGCTCTACATTGGTTAATCGCGTACGTTTTGTGAACTATTTCTCATCAAAATCACGGTATACATTTTAAATTAAGAAAGCTATGCTTTCTCATTTAGCCACCTATAAATATCTTTTTAATTTGTATCCGCATTTCCTAGAAAACAGCTTTTGACTACTTTTCCAGAATTAATTTAACAACAAGGATAATAGCTTCTAAGGTAGACTCAAGAGACAAATAAGATTGCTGAATGATGTAATGTTCTATGCTATTTACGTGCATTTTTGTTGTTTACGTATTTTGTTTTGCTAGCCAATTTGCTTTTCGCTTAAAGGCTCGATTTTTTTGTCAACTTTCCTAATTTTGATATATTAAATGTTATCAATTTTAAAAAAAAATTTTATTGCTAGAAATCCATGGAAATACTCAAAAATGAACTGAAACAAATAATTCGGCAAAAATTTCCGTTATCAATACAGGAAAGAACACTCAAGGATATTTTAGAATATATTGATTACAACCTGGAGGGTGGAAAGCTAATACGTCTCAATCTTTTTGAATATGCCATTCGGCATCTGCATACTGATACTCAAGAATATAAACTTCTTGGCTTTTGCATCGAATTATTGCATGCGGTTTTACTAGTTGTGGACGATGTGATGGATAATTCATCTACTCGGCGTGGAAAGCCATGCTATTATCTTGTCAAGGGACAGGAAGTTATCCGCACTTCTAATCTTATGATTTCGCTTATCTTTATGATGGTAGAGAAGAATTATTCTCCTGAGATTTATTCACTTTTCAGTTTTGTGATTTTCAAAACATGCCTTGGCCAATCGCAGGACTCACTCTTACCTAGCACATATACTATTGAAAACTATGAGCTTATCTGCGAAGGGAAAAATTCGGTATATACGTTTTACCTTCCTGTACAGGCAGCTCTGCTTACTACATCGAATAAGCGCATATCCACTTTGTATGAGTTCTGTAGGTGGGCTGGAATACTTCACCAATTCCAAGATGATTATCTAAATTTTTTTCCAGGTGTATCTCTTAAAACAGGCAACGATTTGGAGGAAAAAAAGTGCACTTGGTTTGTATGCAAAGCAGCCGAAGAGTCATCTTATGGGATGAAGGAGTTTCTGGAAGGAGATCCCACGATAATTAGGGAGCGTATTAAGCCGTACCTTTTAATTTTTGAAGAGGAAGAGGATAAAATTTTCAAAATAATGGCTAGTTTAATGACACCAGAAACAGAATGGATTTATTCAAAATGTCTTGAAATGCTAAATAAAAGAAAAAGTAAAAGGGAAACAAAAGAATGCAATATATAATTAAAAGAATTATATAATAATTTTGTATAAAATGTTTATTTTTTAGCCAATGTTTATTTCATATATTCAAGGATATCCGTGTTATCTGTTATCATAAAATACAATGATAAATATGCTACGCTATATTCAATATTTATTGCAATGTTTAAATAAAGCACGACTGAACAATAAGTTTAAATCGAATATGATTTTTATTGAAGATATCAGGTATAGTGAAGAAGAAAAGGTTAATAAAATCCATTAATTTGCCGCTAGGTGGCATAAAATAAAGAAGTAGTTTAATAAAGGTAAATATTATATATATTCTTCATTTATACTAGCTTAGAGTCTTCTTTCTCTCTACTACCATATATTTCTTCTACAAAAATTATATTTGATTTATATTTTTAGTTTTATTTACTTCAAATAGAAACAGAAAAAAATATATTACCTGAAATAACGTAGATTAAAATAAAAAGTTGTAAAAAATATGTTATATAAAATACAGAATATATATGGATCAATATATAACTATATATGCATATGTTTTGAAAATAACTGATTTTCTTTATTCATTTCGGAAATAAGAAAATATAGAAATTAAAAACTTTGAAGTTCGAGCATTCAATTCTTATTGCTAACTAGATGGATGATTGTTAAAATCTATTTAAAACGTAAAAGCGAATTTGAATATACTAAAGGGAATATAACGTAAAAATATACATTATTATCATATAAATTGAAGCGAAAATCAACTGTTCTATTTGTATATACACTATAGAATTTAAATAATACAATATTATATAGAATTGAATATTAGAAAGATAAAAGTATTATATTTTGATAATATATAATACATTCTTAGCTGCAGGTTCAATAGTACTAATGGAAATAATGTTTCTATTAAAATATTGTAACAGGTAGCTACTTATCTATTACGAATATAAGCAAAATTTTTATCACAAAGCTAACCAATTAATATTTATAATAATGTAATTGATCATTTTATTTATCTCTTTTTTACTCCAATCTAACGTATCGAAAGGGATACTCGAGACTATATCTTTGGAGTCCAGAAGGGCCATTGAAAATGGATTTGATATCACAAAAAAGATTGAGAAGGCGGTTGAGAGACTTAAAGATACGAGTGAAGATGGTTGCCTACCGCAAGCAAATGTAAATACAGGAAATTATTGGTAATAAAATATAACTTTCTATTAAATGAATCGATCTTCTTTACCATATTGCCGAAATTCAAATTCGAGTTGATATTGGAATAAGAAGGGACATTTAAGAAAAGAACAATAACCGGATATATTTATTTATTATAAGAGGAATAATGAAATAATTTAGATTAAAATGGGCATAACAAGCCAGTAAAATTCCCATGTTGTCGAAACGAAGTATAAGAGGAAATAATATGCACTGTCAAATGAATCAGGAACGTTATACAAGACAAAGACCGAAGTACTTCAGTATAATATAACATGGGATAGTGTGGTAACTAAGTATCACAGAAATTATCATAAAGAATTGAATATAACTACTAGGATAGAGACGACATTTATCGACGGTACTGAAAAAGACACTTATAAGATATCACTTAGCACAGAAGAAGCATTGAGGATGATATTGATATAAGAGATCAAGGCTATTGAAAGATTTGGAGGAGCAAGTGCCACTAGACTCCAACCACAGAGTATAGGAAGAAAGTCAAATAATAACACGATTTTTACTAATAGTTTAAATAAAAAATATGAATAACTTTAACTTATTTATTTTATAACACATCTTGAATAAATACAAGTATGCTTGTAATACTAACATTTTTATATATTTACTGCTTTATTTAAATAAAATTTTTCATCATTTAAGATTCCTTGGCTATACTTTAGAAACTCTTTTTATATATGGAATGAAATCATTAACCCAGTGCAACGACTGTCTCGATGACAACAATCTTTTTCCCTTAAATACCCATACTGCTATTAGTCGTAGCCCATATCATCTATCGGAGACGGATCGATTTTGTAAAAAAGCAAGTATATGTATCCAGGTATTCTCGGCGTCAAACAAGGACACTTTTATTGTCCTAGTATCACTCGGTTGAGAAAGCTGACTTAACCGAGTCCCCCTACTATATACATCACAACAAATACGGTATGCCAGCGTCCTGATTTTGCTTAATCTAAGTGCGAGGTCTGTTTCCATATTCTTTTATTTCTCCATATTTCCTTCTTTGCTATAGATAGAGCTTAGGATATTTTCGTGAGTTGTTAATTTGGCAATGGATGAATTAATCAAATGCCACATGTGTGTGAAACTTGATGGCTTTTTAGCTAACCTTTGAAACACCCACCTCTAAAACGGAACCATCTACAAAACACACACATGTTCTACAATTTTGTACTAAATTCTAAATTTACATTTGTTCAGTATCTTCTGACACCCCAAACTACTAGTAAATTCGCGTCATAAATTGACGTCGTTCCGGTCGATTTATCATATAATAATTACGCTATGAATTAAAATTAAGCAATGGGATCAATTTTAATAATAATTAAGAAATTGGATCATAGAATATAACGAACTTTGAACCCCAGTCATGTCCGAAGAAAAAAAAGAAGAAGTTTATAAATATATTGCATATGCCAACAGACCATTCATACTTTCCGAGCTCGTCCTTGTATTCAAGAAAAGTGTACCAAAGGCTCAGTTACTAAAGCTTTTAGAGGAGCTAGCAACAGAAGATAAAATTATTATGAAGACATATAAGAAATCTGTGTTATGCGTGGCCAAGCAAACAGAGGAAATTGAGGATGAAGGAAATGAAATAAATATCGATGAGATAAAAAAAGAGAATTTGTTGTTAAAGGAAGAAATAAAACAGAAAACAAACATATTGCAAAGTCTTAGGGAATACCCGTCCAATGATAGGCTTGAAATTGATATCGAGAATTATGAAAGAGAGTTGACTGCATTAGAAAACAAGCTTGCGGATTTGAAGAAAGGAAAAAGTATTCCTGTAAAAGAAATGAATAAAGCTTCATCCGAACTTGCAAAATTAAAGACCGTTTATAAAAATAGAAAAGAAATATTCCGAAATGTATTTGATACGCTTAGAGAGGGGCTAGCAATAAGCAAGGAAGAGTTTATTGAACAGACAGGACTTGAAATATAAACAGTATTAATTAATTTTATTTATTAAGTTTAATCCTCAAATGTTTTTCGAAAAGCGAAGCAGTTTTTCGATCGAAATGTGCTTTTCCTGTCTCCCAGTCGCGAATTAACCCTGCCGATCTGTTCATCATCATGGCGAGATCTTCTCGCTTGTAATTAAGTGACGTTCGTGCATCATATATCTTTTTTGCTATATCTTTGTGTACTAATATGGGTTCTTTTGTTTCGTTTTCTTCTTTTGATTTTGATGTTGGCTTGTATTTTACAACACGTATTGGTTTTGGAAATGCACACATGGGTTGCATTTATTTATTTTAATAAATTTATTATTTACGAGTAGTTTGACTAAAAAAGTAATCAAAATTTTAATATTAAGGAAAATAGCACTTTTGATACAATATATTACCTAGTGTATATTTACACTTGTATAAAAATAAAAGACTATTGTTTAGTTTTAATCAATGCGTAATAAGCATCTTTCATCACTACCGTTTCCAAACCTCTCTATTGCTTCTTCAATTCTACTGTTTATTTTCATACAATTCTCACTGCTTCGCTTAAACTATATTAAGATGGTTTATGATTTAATGCGATAGATTGAATATATGCTTCGAAAACTAATTAATGTCAAGATATTTTAAGTATCCTTTGTAAAAGCCTGTCATTATCCCATATCAGGCCATAGCATAAATTATAATTTTAGTTTTGATTTTATCTAGTGATCCGAGCTCATTAGCCAAAAAATCATATTTTCTTTTCTTCTTCGTCTCAATAAGCTAAAAAATTGTTTTGGTTTGTTTTTACACTCATGTGAATGAATATAGATTATTTCAATATATTCAAGTTTTATACGCTGCTTTAAAGTCATATTTGGAAAAGCTATATACTAGTAATACTTTAAAACTACACTATTGATTGTAACTTATCGTTCTCTGTAAACTCATCTGTAATTTGTAATCATTTCTTCAGTTATCTTTTGGCCCAGTTCAGTAAAAAATTTCTTTGTTTCGTTTTTTTATGCAGAGGATTTATTATATTTTAGAAATTATAAAGGCATAAGTTTGTGAAAATATTCGGAGAAGCAAGTGCCACTGGATGCCAACCGCAGGCCATCGAAAAGAAAGATAAAGAATAATATATAGCATTAACCCTTAAATATATTTTCATTATAAAGGCTTTTGCGTTATAAGTGATTAATTATGTTTAAATATTATTCTACCTGATATTATTTATTTAAGTGAAAAATTAATGCTAAGTAATTTTAGCAATTGCTTTAATTAGTACCAATCTACTTTGTATTAACAATCATACCATGCCACATCGATCATTTATTTGGTTTCTCATCTATTTTGGTGCTTTTTCAGTATTATAGGAATATAATTTGATGAGTTTTATAATAAAATAGATTGAATATATGCTCATCTTAAGGTGGTAGTAGTCTTGGCGATACTTAGCCTCTATATTTTAGATCAAACCATGTAATATTTCTTTCATCTTTGTAGAGTAGACCGAGTTCATTGGCCAGCAAAATGTATTTCCTATTATTATTACTTCAATTAATTGTAAGTCATCTTAGGTTATAAACCCTATTTCCGCAAAAAGAATTTCATTGTTTTTCTTGTTATAAATAAATATAGCATGTGATTATGTTTACTATGGTCCACTTCTTATCCCAGTATCAACCAATTAATCTTTTGCATTCTCTTGGACAGTGTGTTTTATATTTTTTATTAATTCCAATTTGTTCATAAAAATAGGTGAATAATCTCAATATTTCATCATGCCATAAAAGCATATCATTATAAACCATTTGCGTTTGTTAATAATTTTTTGGCTTGTTATAATGCTACATCTAGGACGTCATCATTATAAATTTATTTTTATATCAGATGTTGCAATATAATACTCTACACGTATGTTATTATTTTTATACAACAAACTTATAAAAATAAAGATCTTTCATATTATTTAAAAGCATTCAAATATGTTTTAATAATTCTTCTGTTTTTTATATATTGTTATTCTAATTTCTCTTCGGATTTTATTTAAATTTAAATGAAATGTTTTCTAATGTATGTTTTATCTGTAATTACAGTTTTATTAATGATACATGTGTTTAATTTATTTTTCCACTTTTATAATTAGATTTTTTAATGAAGCTATAATTGTATAAATAATTGGGCAAACAAAATACTTTCTTTATTTTTAGCGTAAAAACCTTTTTTGATTTCTATATGGTAAAAAATATAGTCTTTTTTGATCTGAGTCAGAGATGCATATAATGTTTCATATATAATAGACGTATTTTGATTAAGCGTAGTAATACATTTTAACTTTATTATAATACTACTAATAAAATATATTAGCTTTACTTTCCCCCAAATTGTTCGAAATGACGTTAAACTAGAACGAGAATTTTAGTGGTTTTGGGTATCAGAAGCTGCTAAACAAGTACAAACTTGAATTCAAATCCAAGAGCTGTCTATCCATGTGTATGTTTTGTAGATGGTCAACTTACCAATTTTCTTCATTCCTTCTCAGAGGTAAGAGTATTAAAGGTTAGTTAAAAAGCCAATAAATTTCACACATTTATTGGTTAATGCACCCATTGCCAAATTGACAACTCACGAAAATATCCTGAGCTCTATCTAGAGTAAAGGAGGCGTATCTGGAGAAACATGATATACAAAAACATAAAAATAGAGATTATGACCAGATTGATTAAAAATACATGCAGAAGTTCCGCTTATAATTGGAGTGTTTTCGGTAGTGGGACTCCGGGTAAGTCAGCTGCACGGCTCCATATAGACGCTTACGAATGATACTAGGATGATAAAAGTGTGCCTTGCTTGCAAGGTATATCCGTCTCCAATATATGGTATGGGCTTTTATTAACATCGGTATGAGTACTTAAAATTTGTATAAATTGAGACATTCGCTGCACTGAGTTAAGAATCTTACAGATTATTTCATATATAAAAAGAGCCTATAAAATATAGCCAAAGAATCATAAATCGTAAAAGATTTTGTACAAATAAAGCTAGTTTTTTGTATTTAATTGGTGAATTAATTTTTTTCTATAAATCTTTACAATATAGTTTCAAATTTAGCTCTCTTCAGGCGACAAGGGATTTTCTGCAATAAAATAAAATTTTGAGTGCTATAAAAATATGTGCATTATTTAGGAGTTAGTGTAATCAATAATATATAATTACAGAAATTCAAATATACTTTTATGATTGTGATGCTGTTGAATGTGAAAAATCAATATTTTGATGCAAGATACTCACGAACATTAGACTTATCATTAGCCTATTACAGTCGGGCGATTTTTGGTAATTCAGCTGTGTGGCAAAATCTGGGTTTTTTATGAGTGACACTAAAATAATAAAAATGCTCTGGTTTGATGTCAAAAGAACGAGACACGAATATTCTGTCTTTAAAAACAAATCTTCGGCCAATAGGGTATTAGTACTTAAGGAGAAAATATGATTTTAATTAAGACAAACACTGCAATAAATCAAAAATTCCATATTTAAAATATAAAAAGAGCTTATATGATATGATCATAGAAACAATGAACACTCGTAGACTTTTTATTTAAATAAAGTCCTTTATCTTAAAGCTGTGATTAAAAGATATTCTTATAATCCAAATTAAAAATATATTTATATGCAAAAATTATGAGTGTATTTTTTTAAAACAATTATATGAGCAAATGATGTATTCAAAGGGGATATTCATTCCATAACACCTTTTTATTTTATAAAAGGATTGGTAATTACAAGTTTCGTTTTCACACACACTGCACATTAAAACATTTCTACAAATATTTTTTTGTATATCATTATTTAGAGATTCAAATGAAATTTTGTCATTTAATGCCTTAACTTCTTCTTCGGTTAATAATGGGTTGTTAGATATCAAAACATCTTCAATTTTCATATTTATAATCTCTGCAGGCAAACTTCTAAGTAAACAGGAAGATAAATCCAATATTGCTAAATTGGTGAGTTTAACTATAGTTTGTGGAATCGATACTATGGGATTAAATTTAAGAATCAATCTGGTTATCTGTTTTAATTCCATTAGCACATTAATATCGCTGATATGGTTATATCCCAACGATAATGTTAATTCTTTTTGGTTATTTGTTACCAATTGTTTAATTTCATTTGGTATTATATCAAGATCTAATGCATCCCAGTTAAGCGAAAATAATCTACCAGATTGCACCAATGAGATTGTGTTTTGGATGTGGCGTATGGGATATGTCTGGTATCCATGCTCGAAAAAGATGGGAAGACTGCATGATTTCTTAAATGTTTTCTTTTTTGACCAATGGTTCATAAGGGAATAAATTTAATATATCAAATATTAAATTTAACATAACTCCAAGCTCTCATCAAACATAAAGTACACTTAAAACCTAGTTATAAAGAGAGGTTATATTTTCATTGCACAAAAATGGGAAAAGATCTTTATTGTGTGGAATTAACCAATAAGTCAGTTCATGCTCCTTCAATTATTGGACACGCTGAAAAAACATGATGATATTTCATCAAGAAGAGCAGTGATTTAGAAAGTTGAGGAGCAAAACGACTTTTTTTTAATATACCTTCATTCCTTGGTGTTGAATACTTTATAATAGGTGTAAGGACCTTTCTAATGCTTAGCGTAAGCTTCTTTATACGAAACTAATAAGAAAAGATTGCATGAAATTTTATATAAGGTTTCCTCAAATGAGCTTGTTAGTTTAAAAGACTCTTCTACTTGGATGAAATACGGGAATATTGATCCTCGTGCTGAAGGAATTTATTGCTATATCCAAGATAGAAACGTTTTTTGGAGAGACAATGCTTTA
>SBIQ01000079.1:0-32093 GCA_014805555.1 Astathelohania contejeani | reverse complement strand
ATAACAAGCCGAGATAACTTCCAACCTGTTGAAACCGAAGAAAAAAAAAGTATGACTTCCTAGCAAACGAATCAGGCTTGCTATATAAGATAAAAACAAAAATAACACCTTATGTCATAATGTGGAAAAGGATAGTGACTAAATATCACAGGAGCTATTAAAAAGAGTTAAATATAACCTCACTATCGAAGCATACATTCAATCTACCATATTGAAAAAAATGCTCGAAATTATATCCTTAAAATTCAGAGAAGCATTGAAGATTGATTAGATATAACAAATAGGATCGAGGGAGAGGCTTAAAGATACAAGTGAAGATGTTTGCCCACCGCAAGCAAGTGTAAAAAAAAAAGAAAATTGATGGCAATAAAAATTTATTGAATAGATTTATTTTTTTTCTAGATTTCATCATATTTTTTAATATAAATTAAAATACCGCTTTTTAAAACATTTTTTATTTTATTATTAAACAGAATATTTTTCTGGAAAAATTAGCTGTTTATTTTTATTTGCAATTATTTCTTTCATCTCAAGTTTATCTCATGTATATGAAATCCTATAATTCATTTGATTTAGATTATTTAAAAATCCGAATAAATTGAAAAAATCTGTATTACTTATATTTATATAGAATTTATTGATTTATCATCTTTTCTTCTATACATATGGTGTATTCATTATTACTGCCATCCCACGTTTCCTTATCGCTTTTTAATTTCTACTGTTTATTTCCATGCTATTCTCAATGCTTCGCTTATACTTTGATGAGATGATCTTTAAGGTTTTTTTTAATACTTTTAATTGGGTATATGCCTCGATAGTTAAAGTAATGTTAAGCACTTTTAATTGACCACTGAGTAACTTCGTTACTATCCCAAATATTAACATAGGATATAATTTTAGTTTTATAAAGTATTTTGAGTATATTAGCAAAAAGATCACATTTTCTTTTTTTTTCATATCTCAACAGCTATAAATTATCTTGGCTCGTTATGCCAACTTCAACTGAAATTATTTCATTTAAAGTTTTATCGTAAAAAAATATGTCCGGTCGATCAAAGATCGTATTACACTTAATAACATTTATTTAAAGGGTTAGTGTTGCGTTATTTTTTGTCTTTCTTTTCTACAACCTGCAGTTGTCATTCAATGGCACTTGCTTCTCCAAATCTTTTCACAGCATCTTCTACACGATCTCTTACGTCTATGTCATCCTCAATGTTTCTTCTGTACTCAAGTAATATAGTTTCTAGCGTTTTCTTCAGTACTGTCGATTAGATGTATACTTTTATCGTAGGGGTTATATTTAATTCCTTAAGGTAATTTCTGCAATATTTGGTTACCACACCGTCCCATGATATGAATAAGGTATTATTTCAGTCTTTGCTTTGTATATCAAGCCTAATTCATTCGCCAAAAAGTCGTATTTCCTCTTCTTTTCTATTTTAACAATTTGGAACTTATTTTAACTCGTTATACCAACTTCAACTAATATAATTTCATTCTCCATCTTATCATAAAAAACTTTCTGGAAGATCGTATTATAAATTCATTTATGCATAAATTTTAATTTCTTATTCGTTAATATTAAAAAAGTTAATTTATTAAAAATTTCATGAATAACGAATAAACGCCTCACCTTGGTTTATACATCATATTCTCTGAATTATATTTTAGAAATAGTAAAATCAAGTGTAAAATCGAAAATTCTGGCCAAAGACACTCAACAAATTCTACTCTAGTACCACTAGCGCATTCTTTTAACATAAAATCACTTAGTCTTCGTTCTCCACTTGTTCTCACTAATATATCGACCCGATGTTTTATATTTGTATTTCCTAATACGCTTACACCGCATTCAATTTCGTTTTTTGCTGAATAAGCAAAGTAAATATTTACATTTATATCTTCATTATTTCGGGTGCGCTCTACTATTTCCTGCATCGTATTCCGAACATTATCATCCAACAAATCCATTCTACCTATTATTCGTATTTGTGCTTTTATACCTTTAATTTCATGTTCTTTATGTTTTATTATCATATTCATCATTGCCTCGATTTCTTCAGCTGGTCGAGCAAAGTTTTTGAGTGAAAAAGCATAGAATGAAACTTCTTTAATGCCCATTAAATAGCATACCTTTATCATTTCGTACATTTTGGTGCATCCCGGCTCTTTACAGCAAGTCAATCCATGTTTTCGCCCATATCTACGATTACCATCCATGATAAATGCTACATGCTTGATTGCTGTTTGACGTTTTAAAACAAACGATGTAACAAAATCGAATGACGAGAGATAATTAAGCATCCAATTAAATTTATTTGAATTTATTATCCATTCTATTATACTGATCAATATATGGCCTAATATCATATTTGGGTAGAAAATTAAAATTAATATTGATCATTGATTTTATTTAAATTAGAAGAAAAAATCATAAATTTGAGTGAATTATCTTTATTACATAAAAAATAAAGAAATTAATTATTTAATTTAAAAGGAAAGTAAGATATATTACAAGCGAATATAAAAAATAAAAATAATAGCAAATACAAATTTTTATTAATTTGTAAAATAAGCTTTATTTAAGTAAAATTTTTTAGAAATAAAAAGACGTCTCCATTCTGTGTAGATAATAAGTGAGTATAGCTTTTTCAATTACTAGACACGCTGAAAAAAATATAAAAATATTTCATCAAGGCGAGCAGCGATTTTGAAAGTTGAAGAGCAAAATAAGACTCATTTCACGCTGATATACCAATGCTTCAGTTTCAAATACACTCAGACAGAATTTTCTGTCAAGAATCTTTTGAATGCTCAGCGTAAGCTCCTTTATGATAAAATTAATAAGAAATATTTCACGAAAAGTTATATGTGGCTCGCCCAAATGAACTTGTTAGTTTAAAAGACTCTTTTACTTGGATGGAATATGGAAGTATTGATCCCCATGCTGAAGGAATTTATTGCTATATCCAAAATAGAAACGTTTTTTGGAGAGACGATGCTTTACAATGCCAGCATTGTGGTAAAGCCAAAAATATGATCGACCATCTGGCAACAGGCTGTGATCGAATGCTTGGCCATGACTATACACGAAGACATAATGAGAAAGTTAGGTGTATTCGCCTTCTACTTGCGAATAAGTACGGCCTATAAAATCAAAAAAAAACTACGATCTCATTCACTCCAGGATGTCATGAAAATTAAAGAGCCGAAATTAGGGTTGATACAAAGATAGGACTGATAACCTAATAAAAAATAATAGACCAGGTATTTTTATATACGATAAGAAGGAGAATGAAATAATATACGTGAAGTTGGTATAACGAGCAAAGATAATCGCCAAATTGTTGAAACGTAGAAGAAGAGGAAATACGACATTTTGGCGAACAAATTAGGCTTGCTATACAAAACAAAAACTAAAATAATACCTTATGTTATGACATGGAAAGCGCGGTACGGTAACCAAGTACCACAGGAATTATCTTAAGGAATTAAATATAACCCCTAGATAGAGGCATACATCCAATCGACGGTACTGAAGAAGACGCTCGAAATCATATTACTTGAGTACAGAAGAAGCATTGGGGATGGCATAGACGTAAGAGATCGAGTAAAAGATGCTGTGAAAAGATTTGGAGAAGCAAGTGCCACTGGATGCCAACCGCAAACCATAGAAAAGAAATACAAAGAATAACATAACAATAACCCTCAAATAAAAAATATATTAAATAAAATTTTTCGATTTAATGAACATACTCTTCTAGATGTACTATTTCTATTGTTTAATTTAAAAGATTCCTGGTTTAATCAATAATTGCTTTAATTAACTTTTTAAAAAATAAGCTTTATTTAAATGAAATCTTTCACGATTTATGATTCCTTAGCTATACTTTAAAGGCTTTTTTTATATATGGAATAAAATCTTGACCCAATGCAGCAACTGTCTCAATTGAGACGATCTTTTCACCTTAGGTACTCATAATAGCGTCTATACAAGTCGGATCGGCCGTACAAGCAAAGCAGGGCACCTGTAGTCCTATACTTCTGACATCAAAGCAGGGGACTTATATCATCCTAGTGTCATTCGTAAGCGTCTATATGGAACCGTGCATATGATTTATCCGGAATACCCTTATTGCAGACATTATAATATAAGCGGAACGTATGCGTGTTGCCTTGATTTAATCTTGGCGCAGAGTCTGTTTTTATATTTTCATATTCATTGTTTTTCCAGATGCGCCTCATTTGCTCTAAATAGGTATAAAGTATTTTCGTGAGTTGTCAATTTGGTAATGAGAGCATTAACAATAAGTGTGTGAAACTTAATGGTTTTTTAACTAACTTCTAAAACCTCCGCCTTTAAGAAGGATGAAGAAAATTAATAAGTTGATTATCTACAAAACACACACGATAGTTTGACAGTTTTAGACTCAAATTCCAAGTTTGCATATATCTAGAAGTTTCAGACACCGAAAACTATTAGTAAATTCTCGTCCTGGTTTACCGTCGTTTCAAACGGTTGGTTTAAATACATAAATAAAAAGTATTTAATTATTTTATACAATTTTTTGCAATAACAAATAGTATTACACATATTTTACAATCAATTAATAAAAAATAATATTATAACATTTTTAAATTTATTATTAAGTAATAAAACCAGGAATAATCAAATGAAAGGCATATTATATATATCCGTTATAGGAATGTCACTGGTTATTAATATATAAACTCTGAATATATTTTGAAACAAAACATAAAAAAGTGTATACTTTAGATAAAGCACATGACTATATAATATAATAAATAAAAGGTATAAAAAGATATGAATGAAAATCATAACATTTCAACTGAATCTATACATTTTAATATCTAAAAATGCGTATAAACAAATATACTGGTTATGTTTTATAACATAGTTTAAGACCATTGCTTAAATAGATTTCTTATCCTGGTTTACATTATTTTGGATAAATAACAGTATTAACATTTATCAGTTTGATATCACCTTTATTAATCATGTATTCAATTTATCTGATTATAATATTTACAACAACCAATTTTTAATATTTTTGTTTTTAATATAAATTTTTTTATTGCATAAAACAAATCAGACTTTAATGAAGCTTTTTAAATTTCTCGCCCTATTAATAAGTAATGGAAGATGAGATAAAAAAATTCCAAGAAATTATGATAAAAACTCTACCATTTTTTATGGCTGATCCGCCAATTGAAGAGCTTCCCTTGTGCATTAAATCAGAACAGCCGACAAATGCTTCTTTTGAATATATCCTCGATATTCTTCAAAGCTACGAGTCGAAAGAAGAAAACGATGATTTACTTGGATTGATTAACCAGTTTTATCAAATAAAGAATAAAGAGTTTGTTTTATTTAGTGATAATATTTATGAAGAAAACAAACTCATAATAAATAAAATAGAAGACTGCATTAATAAAAACAATATGATGGAGAAAGAACAGATAAATGAGATAAAACACAATTTGATAGACAATACAAAAACAGAAAAAGAATATATAGAAAACAAAATTATGGAAATCAAAGAAAATACACCAGAATCAGATCTTATAGATATATCTAATAGATTAGCTTATATTTCTAATATTTCTTTAGAAGTTTATGAATATTGCTTAGAAAATATGAAACAAAGACAAAGAATAATATTTTACACACATGTTTTTTTAAGTAAGCCGTCTTTTGTTTTTACTTATCAAAATATATCGTTTATATTGGATTCACTCAATAATGAGCTTATAAATTATAACACGCGAAATAATAATCATAGTTTGTCTGATAATATTTTTCTTATTAAGTGTTTGAACTCTTTGAAGGATATATTATCACACGAATCCAATAATATTTCTTTACTTGCACGTGCAACCACACTTTTACTTACTCTTCTTGGATCAGAAACGGGGGTAGATAGAATGGCCAAAGTGGCTGGATTGGAGACATTTTTAGTAATGGATAAATTCGAAATATTTAAAGACATACTTTTGGAATTTACTAAAATCGATGTTTTCAATATTTCTGGTATGCCATTTAATTGTTATGTAATTTTTAGATTTATTGACAAAATCTTCAACAAAGAAAAAATAAGTGATAAAATTTTTACTGCATTTGCTAGATACATGGATTTATTAATGTATCCCTTTATGCAAGATGATTCATTAGGATCATTTGATTTACAATCACTTATTATATTTATTGATTACATGGTTAAAAATTCTAAAACACATAAAGTATCTCAATATATTTCATTATTCTTTTTTTATAAATTTATTGATAATCCTAATTCAAATCCCAAATATCATATCATATTTAAATCCTTATTTGAAAATACTGAAATAGAATGTAAAGAATTGAGCATAAATAAGATGATAAAAATACGATTTTTAAATTCGAAAAACATGGAAGGAGATGCAAGTATGCCATTTAAAACTATTCGTAAAATAATATATTTATATTTAATTACACTTCTAAGACAAAAAACTCAGTCAAAATTTAAAATTTTAAAAACATTATCCTATGCCAAACCGGAATTAGCACTATTAAAAGAAAATGAAGTTATAGGAATTGTAAAAATACTCACAAATATTCTTGATGAGGATTTATGCTATTCTGGAAAGGAATTGATACTTGAAATAATACACAAATTAAAATATAAAAAATATTATAATATTCTTATAAATATGGCCAGGAAATTTAAACCAATTGCTATAAAACAAACTCCATTGCAACAAAGTGTTTTTAAAAAGATTATTCCGTTTATATATGATACAAGAAAAATGGATGAGATTATAATTTTGTATTTCAGATTACTTAAAAACGGCGTGGATATGGATTTGAATGAAATCATAAACAATTCATCTGAGGAATACAAGGAAAAACTTATTGATAGATTTTCTTATTTATTTTATTTACAAGAAGATTATTCTATAGCACAGCATATTTCTGTTCCTATGGAATTTATATCAGGATTGGAAAATGAGAACAAAAGGTGCTCAAAATTACTAAAATATTATTCGCTATATCATCCTGAAGACTTTATTGACCAGGATATATGGGGGTATCTTCTTGAAGCTGATTCTAAAAGTATAGAAACAAGTAAAAATGTTGAATATTACAATGATTTAATCAGTATTGCCATAAATCTCAACAATTCCATTTCTTTAGAATCTGATATTATAACAAATTTAATTAATTTTGCACATCGATGGATTTTTTATCAGCCATATCTTAAAAAGTGTGCTAAGTTATTAAAGTCTCTTACAGGAGAAACTTATTTCAACAAATATAAAACCATTTATATAAAAAATGAAGGAAAATCTAAATACATTATGTGCATTATGGCAATACTTGGTGATATTAGACCATATTTAAATATAGAGAATAATGATCCCGTGTTTGATCAAGCAATAATTTATTACTTATATGAAAACCCAGAATATTTTTTGGTTTATGAAAAACAACTAAAATATATCATAAGAAGTAGTAACTTAAATTTATTAATAGAAATTCTTAAATTGATAAAAAAATACATAAATATTTCTCACACACCCGAATCCGAATTTATTTTTACTTTTATATCTTCAGAGCAATCAATAATATTGAATCTTATTACACATGATGAAGGTGTAATATCACAACTAGCATTTGAGATGGCTTATGAAGCTTTGCTAATGGGTGCCATCATCCCACAAATTGGAATTGTTCCACTAATAACTTTTCTTGCAAAGAATTGCGTATTAGAAAATAGATTTTGTGCTTTGGTACGACTATATTATCCCATCATAATAAATTCTATTACATCGATACTCAGGTCCTCGAGTATTTATCAAAATAGCACTAAAGAATTATTGAATGGAATTATATGCCTGTTAATAAAAGATAGAAATCGATTCTTAACAAAAATCATAAATAGTCTTAGATATGAGACAGGCCTTGTCTTTACATATTTTACACTTCAAAATATATTTAAAATGGAGCTTACAAAAAATGAACAATTATATATTTTTAAAGAAATTGAAAATTTAATTAATGAACTTACTGTTGGTACAATGAATGTGAGATATCAGCTTATTATTCTTTTTAGAGATCTTTTAACACTTAAAATGAATAGAAAATATAAACCAAGCTTAATGGAATTTAAAGTGGAATTTGAAGACGATCTTTATAAAAAAGATATAAATGAGAACAGAATAATGGAAATATATTCATTTATTAAATAAATACCCCATGCTTAAATTTCCAGATAACGGTGTCTTTCTCGTAACAAAAAATCAAAAGCCGGTCTATTATCAGCCAATACCACAAATAGGCATGATAGTTACATGCAGAATACATAAAATATTACCAACCCAGGTCCATTTAAGAGTAACACATGTAGAGGATATTCCCACTAAAATTGAATATCAAGCACTGCTAAGACTGGGGGATATGAGTATAAAACAAGAAGAAAATGTTTATGCAATGGATTTAGTTAAGATGAGTGATATTATTAAAGGAAGGATTATAGCTTATGGTGATCATCATGGTATGTTTATTTCGATACTTGAAGAGAGAATGGGTGTATTAAAGCCATAGGATAAGTAAAATAAGATATTAGAATCAAATTCTATGAAATAACTTTTTAATGAGAGTCCCCCTTTAATTTAAGCAACCCACAATAATATATAAATATTTAAGGAATAAAAAGAAAATATTTTAATACCCCATTGAATGATGACACCATGCCGCCCCAGTCTGACACTGATGAGCGCATTGTCTGACAGTCTTAACCAATAAAGTGTGTTTTATTATTGAGTTGTTGTATGAAAGAGTTTTCCTCAGGAGATATCAATAATTTACTATTTGGCATTTTTTATTATGCAAAATATAATTTATTAATAATCATTAAAAGTTTTATTATGGTAAAGTAAACAAAATATGAGGAATTTCTGATACAAACAAATAAAATATTGAATGTTTATATAAGAAACCAAATATTATTCCTGTTATTGTACTAACAAATATTTTATACGGCGTTTTTATAAACACATTTGTTTTTCCAAACAACAAATTAATCAATCTTCAGATTTACTCGATCTTATTTTTGTATATTGATTGATATATCAGATCTACTAATTTTACTGTAACTTTTATATAAGTAGAAGTAATTATTTATTATAAAATAACCACCCATCCTGATGTATCGCAATAATTTGACTTTCAATAGAATAATATTGCTAATGACATGGCTTAACTATTCACTATTGCAATCCTAATTAATACGTTTTTTTTCATGGCGTATATGCATTAAAAAGTTTTCTATCGTTATATTCCTATTTTAATATAACTTAGTCATTGATTTCTACTTTCATTTTTTACCTATTATTTTTTCCGAAAATATCTGAATTTTAGCTACTGATTCCACTAGAAACTCATTTAATCTTAATTATTAAATAAACCTGGATTTAAAAATAATTGTGAGTGGAGACAAATGAAAGTTGAATCGGTAAGATTTCTTTTTGTGTATCTATAATAGCATTTATTGCATTCTTAAGTATGCAATATAGTATAATACAATAAATAATTTTCACAAATTTATCTATTTAATAACTATTTACTAAAGTTGATTCTTCTATTCACATCCTCTCACAAATAAACTAACCTAGTTTTGGCTATGCCATGCACTCTTCTTTTTGCACAACAATGATTATATCTAACTTATATCATTCTTACCTTATATTATCACAATGTGTAATATTAACCCAATGAATAAATATATCTTATGTGGAAGCCTAATTTAAAATTATTTGAGGGTCGTTCAAATTTTTAAATAATACCGTTAAATTTAGTCTCGAACTGAAAATAAAAAAAAGAATTAGAAAGCATGTATAATAATAAAATAAAAATATATTTAATACATCGAGGTAATCGTCGATAAGAAAATGAAGATTTAATAAGTGAATTGCTACTGCAAAATATTTTGAGCATCCAAACAAAGGAAATCCTCCAATATTGGATACAAGATAACGATGTATTCTATCTTGCTGTATTAACGAACTTAACTTTTTAACAATTCACGATAAATGTATTTCGTATCTATTTTAAATGAGCATTTTAAAGTTTAATTTATAAGATCGCTAAATCGGTGGGAGTAAATTAAATTTAAAAAATAAATGGAACTGCAAAATAAATAGAGTATGTGATTTGGGAGTGATAAAGATAGATGCTCCTAAACGCATCATATTAATTGATGGTAACAAAAGCAAATTTGAAATTCTAATAAGCTCGATGAAAAAATATATAGTTAAAGAAGTTATAATGACAAATTAAGCTAAATAAATTATAATATAACCATAAGATGTTTATCCTTAGATTAAATTTATAACAAGCAGAAAAATGATTATACTGATAATATTTAAGATAAAAAGTTGGCAATTAAGCGCATATTTGTTTTAAGATGTAGAACATTACTCTGGATAAAATCAATACTAATACATTTATAATGATAAAATTTTAAAGTATGCTTTGATAAAAGTATTTTGTTAATTAATATATCAATTTAAATGGATTTTTAATTTTATTGCTTGCTTTTCGAGAAGAGGTTGTTAAAAAAAAACGCAATGGTCTATAAAGATTTTGACATTTTTGAAGTATTAAAAAATATAGAGTATGTATCGAATCCAGGTATCATTTTGGGTGCGTATAGTACAGGTAAAACACTTTTTTCTGTAATTTAGTATTAAGATAAAAAATAAAAAAAGTATTAATCATCAATAGATTTATTAATAAAAGCAAACGAAGCCCCGATTTAAACATTAAATTTAATTAAAAGGCTAGAGTTATGTTATTCTTTTTTAAGACCTGAGGTTGGCATAAGATGGCACATGATCGTCCAAATCTTTTTACAGTTCTTTTACTTGATCTCTTACGTCTATGTCATCCCCATTTGTGCACAAATAATATAATTCTAAGCGTATTCTACAATACCGTCGATTGAATGTATGCCTATAAAATTATATTTAATTCTCTAAGATAATTTCTGTGATACTTGGTTACTGTACCATATTATAATATAAAATATTATGTTAGTCGTTAATTTGTATATCAAATTTGATTCATTCGCTAAAAAATCATATTTCCTTTTTTTCTCTGTTACCCTCATTTAAATAAAATAGATAATAACTAAATTTATTCGTTCGAAATGACGTTAAACTAGGATGAGACTTTACTAGTAGTTTTGGGTGTCTAAGCTGCTGGACAAGTATAAACTTGGAACTCAAGTGCAAAACTGTCTATCCATGTGTGTGTGTTTTGTAGATGGCTAGCTTACCTATTTTCTTCATCCCCCTTCAGAGGTGAGAGTTTTAGAGGTTTGTTTAAAAGCCATCAAGTTTCATACATATATTGGTTAATGCACCCATTACCAAATTGACAACTCATGAAAATGTCCCAAGCTCTATTTAAAGCAAAGGAGGCGCATCTGAAAAAACAATGAATATAGAAATATAAAAACAGGCCCCGCGCCTAGATTAAGCCAAGGCAACACGCAGACGTTACTTTTATATTGGAATGTCTGCAGTAGGGGGACTCCGGGTAAGTCAGCTGCACAGCTCCATATGGACGCTTACGAGTGACACTAGGATGATAAAAGTGCCTTGGTTTGATGCCAAAAGTACCGGGCTACAGATACCCTGCCTTGCTTGCAAGGTCGATCCGGCTCCGATAGACGGTATGGGCTTCGACTAACAGCGGTATGAGTACCTAAGGGGAAAAGATTGTCTCAATTGAGACAGTTGCTGCACTGGGTCAAGAACCTCACAGATTATTCCATATATAAAAAGATCCTTTAGAGTATATCCAAGGAATCATAAATCGTGAAAGATTATGTTTAAATAAAGGACATCCATACTAAATTTATTATCATTTAAAATAGCATGACACAGCTGGCATCGTTTTAAATAAAGTGTATAAATCCATTTAAAAATATTCATGGGTTAAAACAAAGCGATACCATAGATTATTAGTATTTGCAAGCATGTCTATAAAGCAAATTGTATTAAAATGTATATAATAAGTTTTTATGCAAGTTCGAAAAATATTGCGACCAACATAAAAGTAAAGCCATCTTTAAGGTCATTTAACTCTTCTGCTCTTGTTTTCCAGTGAACCGTGAATCGAAATCTTAATGTGCGATTTCCAAAAGTAAATTTTTAAATTTCATATATATAACACGTTACGAAAACACATTATTCGTTATCAAATTTATTGCTACCTACAGCATCGTTATGGTCGCGAAACCAAGTAATTTTTCAATTCTATTGGGCTGAGATCAAGTAGTAAAAATCTGTAACGAAAAACATTTGGTGAAAAATGCTCACATTACTTGAAATTACTAAAGTATACAACTATTTCAGTGTTGTTGATAAAGGCAAAAATATTATCAAATTGGCATTTTAAAATATAAAAAATGAGTCATTATTGTATATAAATAAAATAGTTGTGCAATTTCAGCTTAAACCAAAAACTAAAAAGCATATTACGAATCAACTATTTATATTGTTAAATGCTACAATAGTTAAAATTGGCTTCGATGTTTGGTTACAGCATCTTTCAAGTCGTAGTTTTACAAATGCACATTTCAAACCTTGCTGCAAAGAAATGCTATACTATCTACAAAAAGAAAAAAGATGAAGCCTTTATTCAGTGTAAATAAAAAGTAATCATGTGCTGTTACAGCTATGCAAAAATTAGAAATAAAAACGAAAATTTAACTTTAAAGTCGATAATCGAAAAAAATACGCACTTATTTTAAAATGCACCAGAATTTTCATCTGAAGTATTCTTTAACAAATATTTTTATTAAAAGTTTTTTAAATGTTCAGTGTATACAACTTAAGAGGAAATTAATAGATATATGGGTCCCACTTAAACATTCTCTTCTATTAAAAGATTCTTTTACTCAAATGAAATACGGGAATAATTTCACATACAACAGCAAACTATTTTTATAAATGAAATAGAAATATTGTTTGAAGAAATAGAGTTGTATAATAGGTGTATTATAATGAAGATAAAAAGAAATTGATAGTATAATTGATTTGATTTAGAACTAGACCACAATACACACATGGATATAATAAAATTTATAAATTTATTCACATTCTTTTATTCAATAAATACAACTTTAATAAATCAAAAAAAACTCTATTTATTGATTTTAGGGTACCATGAGAATGAAAGAGCATAGATTAGAGTTAATACCAATATAATGACTAATATTTTTAAATAATAGCATACATATATAATAATATTTATGATTACAAAAAATACTATAGTTATATTTTTTCGAGGTCGGCATGATCGACTAAAATAATTTACTTATCAAAAAACATCCAAAAGAAAAAAATATATATTTTTACCAATGAGTTTAGTTTATTACGCAAAGCTAAAACTACAATAATATTACATGTTATAACGTGGGACATTTGATAATTAAATATCACAGTGATTATCTTAAAAAGCTATTTTTAATTTGTTTAATAGATGCCCATATCTAATAAAACATAATAAAGAGAACCTATAAAGAGGATTTCAATTAAAATATAAAAGCATCTGAGTTGAGAAGGATATTTAAAATGGATATAAGTAATAATAAAAATGTAGCAAGTAAAGTTAACTTATAAATGCTAAGGTTAAACAAAAACTGAACTAATGTTATAAGCATTAACCTTTTTATTACTTTTTATTAAAGTTTTATATATTGTGTTATTCATTGTTTTTCTTTTTTTGCCTGTATCAGGCATTCAAACGCACTCGCATCTACATATTTTCAATCGCTTTTTCTATACATAAGTACTATGGTTTCGAACGCCTTCTTGACTACGGTTGATTGTATGCTTCTATTGCGAAAGCTGTATTTAGTTATTTAAGCAACCTTTTTAGTGCTTCGTTTCCCTTATAATTGTCATGAGGTGTGATAATATACAGGTTTTTACTGTTTATAGCATGCTTAATTCACTTAGCAGATGCTATATTTTCTGTTATTCTCGGTTTCAACAATCTGGAAGTTTTAATGATTTGTTATATATATTTCGATCAAAATGTTTTCATTTTCTTCTTATCATATATAAATATACCTTTTATTATTATCTACTAGAGTATCAGTCCTTATTTTTGTATCACCCCAAATTTCAGCCTTTTCGGTTTCAATGACATTTTGACCGTATTTTTTAGCATATTTAATTACAACAGGAGGTGAATATATCTAGCATCTCATTATGAATTTGCATGTAGTAATGCTTAATCATTTTATTACAATCTGAATCCAGATGATCAATCACTTTCCAGCTTTACATTAAGACATTGTAATTCACTAACCTTCTAAAAACATTTCTGTATTAGATATAATGAAAAATTGCTTTAATGCGGATATTATTATACCTGTGTTTTATCCAAGTATATGAATCTTTACGATTTACCAATTCATTTGAACGAGCTCTATATAACTTTTCCTATTTATTTTCTAATAAATAAACATACGCTATGCATTTAAATGAGTCCTGGCAGACACATTTGCCAGAAAATACTTCATAATGTGTGCTCGTGTATTAGTAAGTTTTATATTGTTCTTTGACTTTTAAGATCGTTTCGAGTGAATATTTTCATTTTTTCAGTGAGTCTAATAATCGGACACCATATACTCACTTTTTATTTTCACAAAGTGGAGGGGGCCCCTTTGCATCTCTGTTCAAAGTAGATACGACTTTTCTTCACACCCAGGCTTTATATATACCTTATGTTTTTTTATAAAAACTTGCGGATATATGATTGACTATTTAGTAGGTTTCAAATGTTGTAGATCGATATGATAGTTAACGAGAGAGATGGCATGTCCATTTATTGCTTTACATAGGTTTTTTTGAGATCATGCTTATTTTATATAACTTATTAACTCTTGACAAGAGTTTAGATTAAACTATCTCGAATGATATTCTAATAATACTATTACTGTTATTTTCAATAATACCTAAGCAAAATAGCCCTTTTAAAAATAAATAAAATAAAAATTTTATGCCCATGCATGAATGGACAGCCATAAATAACATACGTGTTTTATGCGCAGAAATGATTGAAAGAGCAAGGAGTGGACACCCTGGTGCACCATTAGCTTTATCTCCCATGATGCATATTCTTTATACACGACATCTCCAATTTGATCCTGAGGATCCTAACTGGCCTTCTCGGGACATATTTATTTTATCTAATGGCCATGCATGTGCCATTCAATATGTTATGCTCCACCTTTCAGGATATGATTTATCAATGGAAGATTTGAAAAATTTTCGTGTTTTAGGAAGTAAAACCCCAGGCCATCCAGAACATGGAATAACACCTGGTGTAGAGGTAACTACAGGACCCTTGGGACAAGGTATAGCCAATGCTGTAGGTTTTGCAATAGCACAGAAGGCATGCCAAGAAAAAAACAAATTTCCTATTGGAAGAGTATTTTGTGTCTTTGGAGACGGGTGTTATCAAGAAGGTATATCACATGAAGCATTTTCATTAGCAGGCCACTTAAAGCTTTCAAATCTTATTTTCATATATGATTATAATCAGATTACCATCGATGGACCTGTTTCACTTTCAATGAGCGATGATCCCATTTTAAGATTTAAAGCTTTGGGATTCGAGGTCACAGTAGTTGAAAATGGAAACGATGATTTAGAAGCAATAGATAAGGCATTGGGGAAGATGATAGATAAGCCACATGTTATTATATTACATACCACAATTGGAAAAGAAAGTGAATTGGAGGGATCTGCTAAGTGCCATGGCTCTCCTCTTGGGTCTGAAAATTTAGCAAAACTAAAAAATAAGCTTGGTTTCGAAGGTTCTTTCATTATTAAAGATGAAGTATTAAATATCTATAAAATCTTAAGAAAAAGAAAAAAGGAAATAAGGAAAGAATGGAATGCAAAATATAAAAAAGAAGAAATTAATATACCTGATAAGATAATTAATCTTAAAAAGGAATATGATTCTCTTTCTACTCGACAGCACTTTTTTAATGCTTTAAACGAAATTAGCTTTGATTGCTTAATTGGTGGATCCGCTGATTTAACACCCTCAAATCTTACAAAAAAGAAAAAGGCTATTGAATTTTCAGCTTTTGAGAGTGGAAATTATATACATTATGGTATTCGAGAGCATGCTATGTTTGCTATAATGAATGGAATTTCTTCATTTGGATATCATATTCCATTTGGAGGTACTTTTCTTAACTTTGTCACTTATGGATTCCCTGCTGTAAGATTGGCAGCATTAAGTAAGCATCGAGTATTTTATGTTTTGACGCATGATTCTATCGGATTAGGGGAAGATGGGCCAACGCACCAACCCATAGAAACTTTAGCGTTACTGAGGGCCACGCCTGGTTTAACAACACTTAGACCGTGCGATGGTGTGGAAGTCAGATTTTCCTTGGATTTTGCAATAAGACATAAGGGCCCAACAGCTATTTGTCTATCAAGACAAGAAATATCAGCAGTACCTAATACTTCTTTTGAAAAATGCAATCGTGGCGCATATTTTGTTATTGATTCTCCTGATCCTGAACTTATTATTATTTCTACTGGATCAGAAGTAGCATTATCTGTGGCGGTAGCAGAAAAACTTAAGAAAAGAGTTTCTGTAGTTTCAATGATCAGTTTTGAACTATTTGAGCAGCAAGATGATACATATCGACAGAAAATCATTCCAACTGGTGTATTAAAAATAAGCATTGAAGCACTGAGTACGTTTGGATGGTCTAAGTATAGCGATATACAAATTGGAATTGATAAGTTTGGAAAAAGCGGGAAATGGAAAGATGTTTATGATTATTTTGATTTTAATGTCGAGCGTATTATTGAAAGAATCAATGGGTTATGTATTTCTAATCAAATAGTATAAATGATTTGCTCAATAAGGTAATATGAAAGTATTATTAGAGCAATTATAATTCAATAAATATTGTATGAAGCTTGAATAAAATTTTAGGCAAATTTATTATAAAATAATATTAGTGTTCAATAAAAGTTTATAACAATAATAACATTAGTCGAAACTTCTCAATACTGAAATATTAATTGGTATTATAGAAAAAGTAGACTATGGTATAATTTAAAATCTTTTGGATGATAGTAATATAACTTTTATAATTTTATAAATTATTTATGTCCGAGATGACATTAAACTATGATTATAACTTTATTAATGTCAGAAGTTTATAAACAATTGTAAATCTGGAATTTGAGTCTAAAACTGTCTAATGATTTGTGTAATGGCTAATTGATTGTTTTTTTATTCTTATTTAAAGTTAACTGTTATTTCAATATATCATCATATTTTACACAACATGTAAACATGGACATTATGATAACTTATGAAAACATCATGAACATTAAATAAGAATGAAAAAAATGCATCTGAAGTAAAAAAGAATATTCTAGTATAATTTAGAACAAATGCCAGATAAGCCAATGTGTTTGGCACACGTTACGTTAGTAACTAAGGTGTTTGCAAAAGGTGTCAGAAGAGAAGTATATTACGGATATTTATACACGATCGATCAAAGATACTGGATTCAAATGACATGCTTTGCTTTTGAATGAATTAGGCTATGGTATTATGACACTGGGCCAGGAACTTCAATACTTATGCTTTATATTATATTTAAACTTTCTCTGAAGCTTCTATTTTAAATAAAATTTTTATTTACTGTTATATCAATGTCTAAGAATCCATGAAAAATGAAAAGGTTATAATATGAAATTTTATTAGGACAGTATCATATATTTTATAAAAAAATTATAGGCGTGATATATTCGTAATAAGACATAAATTCATATTATTGTAGACAATTACAATATCATAATAATTTCTAAGTATGAAAAGAAACTATTAGAAAACAATATCAAGTCCAATGAACTTGATTATTACATAAATCTAACACTGAAATAATTTCCTTCATTATAAGCCAAGATAGTGTGTAATGAAAACTTTATAAAAGGTATTACTAAATAAATCATCCATGATATAAGGAAGATACATTTAATTTACAATACTAAAGAAAATATATGAGAACATATCATTGAAGTTAATATAATGTATCAAGGATGGGATGAAAGCAAGGAACATAATTTAGGAGATATGGCTTGGATAGAATAGTGCTATTAAATGCTGAATAAAGACACTAAAAATGATTAAAATTAAATAAACGAATTTTATTATAATAAAAATGAATGAAAGAAATCGTATAATATAAAAACTTATTCTTTTTAATGAATTGCAGAAAATTTATAAAAATTTATAATTCGGATTCATCAAACTCAAAGTCCCAAAATAAAGGATCAATCTCTTTCAATTTTTTCTTTAATTGTGTTAATGCATGGCAGCAATCTGATGTAGCATAATATTTAGTTGGCCCTCTTCTTATTTCAAAATACTTTAAATATTCAAAAAATTGTCTATATTCCCGAAAGTATAATTCTAAATCTAAATTTGATAAACTTATAAGATCATATATTAATACAAATAAATATTCATAATTTAGTATTTGGGTGTCTGAATATTTAATAATCTCTATCAAGTTCTCCAAATTTTGCAAACATTGATTTGTAAGTATATTAATATATTTTAAATTGAATTTTGTGTCGTTCGTATCGGCAAATAAAAATAATTTTTTATTTTTGTAGAAAGCATAAATTTTGATATATTTAAAATTTTCTAAAAATTCTTCTTTTGTGATTCCAAATACGTAAAGAAAATTAAAAATATAGTTCGTATTTAAAAACCAATAATTATAATAGTTGCTATAATAAAATATGGATATCAATATATCAATAGTTGATAAATTACAATTTCCCATTAAGCTGAGAATATTTTCTTCATCTGAATATATAATATCAACTCCGGATATTAAATGATTTTTTATACCAATTATGATGGAAAGATAAAATTTATCCTCGATATGATTAATCAATTCATCATCTTGTGGTAAATCATCTTTGCCCTCTTTTAATATATTACGAAGAATATCATTTAACGATGCAACTGTAGATCTTATTTCATTGTATTTTCGATTCAGTAGTAATATAAATTTATAATCTGTATTTTTAGAAACTAATGATAATTGATTTCTTTTTTTATGATTTCGACTGTAAAATTTTATTCTTTCCTTTATATTGATGTTAAATAATAACAACGATTTTATACTTTCGATTATGCTTTTAATTATAGTAATTGTAGGTTTATAAAATGGTAATAGTCCATAATATGTACTATGAATTCCTTTAAGCTGATATATTATACTCAAAACACTGATTTGGATATAATATGACATACAAATTATATTTTTAGATTCAAATAATGACCTTTTCAAAGTATTCATATATTCTTTTGGATTGCCTATGAAATTCCCACTTGATATATTAGATATACCATTTTTTAATTTTAATATTATTTCTGACATCTTCTGATTATTGTCCTCGGCTTCATTTTCAATATCCTCTTTTGGAAATATATTCAAATCTCGTATAAGAGATAAGTCGCATCTTACCAAATACTCCTTTAATATTGGATATGGTTCGATTCCTGGCCTTTCAATTATTTTAATATGTTCGATCAATATTTCATGAAGTAATTTCAGGACAGATAAATTAAGAAAATTAACAAGATAGGGCAGATATTTATACAAAACATCAATACTTTTTACATCAAACATTATTTTGACTTTTAACATTTTTATAATTTTCAATAGATTGTCTAATTCGTTTTTTTCAATTATTTTTTGTTGAATGATTATGTTAAATCCAGCAGCAACATAAAAATATTCTTTACAAATATTATTAAAATACATGTCAATATTTATAGGATCATTTAAAACATCGACACATATACATTTAATATTGCATAGTTCAATAGGTCCTGAAAGTGTACTATCGGTTTGAATTGGTGCATCGTATGATTCTGATAAAAAAATAAGAGAAATGAACATAAGAATATAAAAAGCATGTTTCATGGTCTCTATGTTTTTATTATTAATATATATATAATTATACTGTTTGAGTTAATAAATCAATTAGTAAAAATATTAATATTACTATAAATGGATGTATTAATTGCTCAATATTGCAATAGCTTTCTATTAAATAAATAAATATTGTTTATCTTATTGTGTTGATAATTGCACGATTTTAATAAAAATATATGAAAATTTTGAATATTGTTTTGTAGTTTAAGGATAATTACGTAAAAGTAAGTTTTATTTTTGTATTCAAATTGCGTAGCATTTGAAAAACATAAAACAAAGAGTTAAGCAATATGGTAAGCGTAATAACAACTATATATCATGTTAAGTTGGAAAAGTATATGTGTATAAAATAGTTTAAGAAATAAAATTTTAGCTAATATTGTGCACGAAAAATATATTTAATATTAAAAAATAGATTTGGATATGATTGAATAAAACGCATAGTAATAAATATATATAATATGAATGAAAAATAAAGAGATTTTTAATTAGTGTTTAAAATTACAAACCATGATACTTACAAGTTGTTGAGGCTAAGAAAAAGAATAAATACTACTGTTCATTGACAAACCTGGCTCAGTATATAAGTCAAAAATTATAACATTCCCATGGTTTTTAATCTGAATAGCATGATTAGCAAAGTGATTCAGTTCATTGGTTAAAATTGCTCTTCAAACTATATATCTTGACTAAAGAATCGAGTGCGGAATAGAAATAAAAGATTTAGTTATGGTAAAATAGTGAAATTAGTAGATTTAAACAAGCAACTTTGGTTATTTATCACAGGTAATAAAAAATACAAAAAAGATCAGCTTTAACCTGATTTTTTAAATAAATTTGATTGTTAAACAATAAATAGACCATATGCATAATATTATAAATTTTAAGATAATCATTAATAATACTTTTTATTTTTTGTTTAAAACTAGGGAGGTAAGTATTGTGTTATTCTTCCTCCTTCTTTTCTATGGCTAGCGGTTGGCATCCAGTGGTACTTGCTTCTCAAAATCTTTTTACAGCATATTCTACTCGATCTCTTACGTCCATGTCATCTTCAATGCTTTTTCTGTACTCAAGTGATATTGTTTCAAGCGTCTCTATCAATACTGTTGACTGGATGCACGCTTCTATTGTAAATATTATATGCAATTCTTTACGATATATTCTTTTAAGCTTAATTGCCACACCATCCTATGTCATAACATAAGAAATTGTTTTAATATTGGCCAAGCATAACATACCTGATTTATTTGCTAAGAGATATGATTTAACATATATTTTCCTTTATTACGAATAAAATGAATATAGAAGGATGTATAAAAAATCATGCTCTAGATACAAAAACTAGAATTCCTTAAAAACAGAGCATGTGGCAAAAAGGTCTGAGTCCGCGATATCAGTCAGCGAAACAATTTATTGTAAAAAAGTTTAATTATCTTTTCGCATGAATCTATTGCCATCTATTTTCGCCTGTGTAGATTTTTCATTTGAGGAGTGGTTTAGAGACCTCTTAGAAGCAGTACGGATTTGGTTAGATAGAATGGCTCGTGGTGGTCGGGAGAAGGCTCGTGATTACTTCTGTGAAAAATTTTCCTGTGAGGAAGAGTTTAAAAGACGGGCTCATACAATTAAAAGAGACCCTCAAAAAAATAAATACTTACAAAATAAAAAAGAAGATTAAATTATTAAATTTTTTATTATCTGCTTCTGCAATTAAAACCGCAAGTGTATAATAGAAATAAAAATCTTAATTTACAACCAAATAAAAATAAATTCAAGCATAACTGAATTATAAAGGACACGAAAGATGCCAGAAATCAAGGTTGATAAAAAATTATTTTTTTCTATGAATCAAATCACAGGAAAATAAATATTACAAACCTTCTTGAAACCATGTGTTAAGTTGCTAGATTTCTCCAAACAGTACAGTGGTGTGTTACCTGAAGCTTTACTCAAACCTATGCTTCTATCAAATTGGAATCAGAGCATTGAAAATAAAATCACTGCTCTCAATTGAGTTATTAAAAAAGGCAAAGGATAGAACAAGCTATCCGATATCAAAATTAAAGCATCTAAACAAATCATGAAAAAGTTAAACATTACCTTGGAAAAATTACAAGATCTAATGTAGACAATGATTGCGTTAAAAAAATCTGCTGTCATATACGAGAAAAAGCTTAAAATGTTTATTAAAAGCAAGGAGCTTATATGTGAAAATCAATGCTTCGAATTGAATAAGCGTAAATTCTATCGGAAGTTGTCTGGTTTAGATGAACCAGAGCACCAGGTGGATATTGTTGAGATAAGGAAGTATTTGTCTAAAATGTGAGAAACCATAAATAATACTAGTAATAGATACGACAAGTATTAGGTACAATACTACTTAAATATTACCGAATCTACCACTTTCCCTACTCTTGGAGAATTTGAAAATATTATAAAGTGCTTATTAAATTGATAAACAGCTAGCATTGTATTGTATATTTAATTTTTTTATAAAGCATATATCTTCAGTGCATAATCATCTCTACGATATAATAAATGGTATATGCTTAGAGGGAATGGCACAAGCCTACTGGTTTTATCAGGATGTAAAATATCTTATATCCAAAGTCAATCTGAGTAAAAGATCAGATTTCAGGACTGTATCCTGTATGTCTGACATTTACAAGCTCACAACTAAGTGTGTAACTAGAGTTATGCAGCTCGAGGTTGATTGTAGAGTTTTATTGGCGGATAACCAGTTGTGTATAGTAAAAAAGTCCAGGGTACAAAAGAGCAAGCCATGCTCAATCTATCTTTAAATAAAGAACACTGACACTTGTTGAAGTTAACATTTATCAAGTTAATCAAGCTTTCGGTATCACCAACCATAAGTAGTTAATAGAATGTATATTCAAATTAGAATTTCCAAAATGGATATCGTGTAATGTTAAAGAGACAACATCTAAGTGAAGCTTAAATGTAAGAGCTTGTCCAGAGAAGATAGTCAATAAATGGGTGAAGAGTATAATACGTCAAAGTGATAGCCTTAGTTCTCTTCTTTTCGTCTTATGTAGCGATCCATTGAGGCGAAAGCTTGATGAAAAATAACCTAAATAGTCAGTACATGCGGAAAAAATCATGCATGCTACTAATCACCTATTATTCATTGATGATCTTATATTCCTGACAGCCTATAGGATTGTGATAGGTTATATGGTGAAAGTAACCGAGGCTTTCTTAGAGATTATTGGTTTAAAGATCAACCGAGAGAAATCTGCTACTATTAACTCTCAGTGCAAAAATACTGCTACTTTTCTTGATAGTAATGAAGTATATAAATACCTAGGTATAATAGAGGATCATAGTAGCAATATTATGCAAGAATCATTCGAGAAGGTAAGACGTGAACTACTGGCAAGAGTGAATAGGCTGTGTGAATCTAACCTCAACTCAAAAAATTTATTTAAAGCAATAAACGAGCATGCCATTTCTCTTGTCAATTATCACATTGGACCACAACACTTCGAACCTTCTTAAAGCTTGATCATGAAATACGCCAAACTCTCATTAAACATAAGGTACACCTAAAGCCTGGGTGTAAAGAGAGGTTATATTTTCCCCGAACAGAAATAGGAAGAGGTCTCCATTCTGTGGAGATGAAAAGTGAGTATATTCTTCTTCAATTACTAGATACGATGAAAAAATATAAAATATTTTATCAAGACGAGCAGCGATCTTGAAAGTTAAAGAGCAAAATAAGACTCACCTTTCTGTGATATACCAATACATCAGTTCAAAGTACTCACCGACAGACGTTTCTGCCAAGAGTTTTTTGAATGCTCAGCATAAGCTCCCTTATGACGAAATCAATAAGAAAAAATTTCATGAAAAGTTATATAGGGCCCGCTCAAATTAGCTTGTTAGTTTAAAAGACTTTTCTACTTGGATGAAATATGGGAATCTTGATCTTCGTGCTGAAGGAATTTATTTCTATATTCAAGATAGAAACGTTTTTTGGAGAGACGATGCTTTACAATGTCAGCATTGTGGTAAAGCCGAAAATTCGATTGACTATCTGGTAGCAGGTTGTGCTCGAATGCTTGGCCATGACTATACGCGAAGGAATGATGCGGTAATTAGGCGTTCTCACCTTCTAAGTAAGGCTTTAAAAAATCAAAAAAACTACGAACTCATTCAGTCATGGAAAATGAAAGAGCCGAAATTCGGGTAGATACAAGGATAAGGACTGGTATCCTAATAAAAAAGAATAGACCGGATATATTTATTTACGATAAGAAGGAGAATGAAATTATATTAGTTAAAGTCGGTATAACGAGCTAAGATAATCTCCAGGTTATTGAAACAGAGAAGAAGAGGTAATACGATTTGTCTGCGAATGGATTAGGCTTGCTATACAAAGCAAAAACTAAAATAATATTTTATGTTATGGCATAGGATGGTGTGGTAACCAAGTATCACAGGAATTATCTAAAAGAATTAAATATATTTTCTACGATAGAGGCATACATCCAATCGACGATACTGAAGAAAACGCTCGAAACCATATCACTTGAGTACAGAAGAAGCATTGAGGATGGCATAAACGTAAGAGATCGAGTAGAAGATGCTGTGAAAAGATTTGGAGAAGCAAGTATTACTGAATGCCAACCGCAGACCATAAAAACGAATAACACAACACTAACCTTTAAATAAATTGAATTTTTAGCTTTTTTATTCTTGGATAATGATGTCTACATTTTTATTTAAAAAATATTATTTTTTATTTAATTTATTTTAGCAATTTCGATTATTCAATTAATTATTTTTCTACGTTTTTTGTATAAGTTTTTTTTATATATCTTGTCAAATCTCATCTATTTATTTTAGAAGGGAATTGCTGATCGTCTTTTACTGTGTTTGCTTCCATCATTATAATTGTTGTTTATATTATCTACCCTCAAATTTACGATTTCATTTGTTATTACATTTCTTATATATTCGATGTCATTTTGTGTCAATTTCAGAGTTGATTAATTTATTATATTATTATCAACACTGCTAATACTTATATGTTAAGGTACGTTGCTATATAGTAGTTTTCTATTAACTTTTGATGATGTATCGATTCGTAGAGTTAATACGTACAAAAATCATATTAATACTCTACCCATGAAAGATATAGTATATTTATGATTACATAAAACATAAGTATGTAAAACCAAATTTGCAATATTCATCATGTTAAAAACATCTTTATATATATTCTTTGCGAATGTATACATGCATGAAATCATGCTTATTATTTTATTGTAACAGTATTTGATTTTCAGTTTTAGTTTGTTATATTTTTCCATATAATCACGGCATGAGTAGTGATGCATTTTATTATTGTCGATAAGTAAGCATATATCACTTTTGTTATTTTATATTCCTTCCACAGATTATAATCTATATCTACAGAAATAGAAAGGAAGAATAATTGGAAAAAGTTTATGAATTACATTTCTTTTGCCTTTTTATGGTTTCATTTAGAACACCCATTTCGATAAAAATTTCAAAATATATTAAAAATTATTATATCAAATTTTTTTCATATATAATAGCATGACTTATATACATGACATGAAACTTTCATTGAGAAGGATGAGCATTGAATAAACTTAATTAATTGATTTAGTTAGCATTGTTAACATTGTTGAAATGCAAAAATATTTGATATACTAGATATTATAAAAATGTATTAAATAGTTGCACTAAAAGACATATAAGTATATATATATTTTATTTTCGAGTATAAATAATTCAAAATGATCCAAAATTTTAATTACTCCTTTCATAATATACTAAAATTATCAATATTAAATAATAATTTATCTTTTATTAAAATGATAATTAGACAACTATCATAGAACAAATGAAATGATTTCGGTGGAGACTTTAATAAATAATTAAAAATTTGAAATAGTAAAAGTGGCTTCTTGTTCATTTAATTAATATTTTATAATATCTTATTTTAAAAAATATATCATTGACTGTGTTAAGATAAATAGTAAACAGAATAAGAAATGCATAAAGATAGTTAAATAATGTTTTTAAAATAGTAACATATATATTCTGTGCTGATAAAGATAATAGAATTCATAATTTTAGATAAAAAATATATATGGAGAAAAATTAAAAATTATCATTTATGTGCTATAGTTAAAGAACAACAAACAAAATGTATGACCTAATAATTTTTAATTAAATTAAGTATTCATCAGATATATATAATTTCAATTTAAAAATATGTATTTAGTTAAGAAACATAATATACGCTGTGTGTGCTTAATAACATGATCAATGTAGATTATAAGACATATACAGTATATGATGAAAATTATTAGTATTATATTAATCAGATAACGAAACTGTATATGTTATATCTATGTCGTGATATTATGTTAACATTTAATATTCTTATTTTTTTAAAGATTTAATTAAAATATATCATTTGTGATTTTTTTTTACTTATATCTTTAAAAAAAATAATAATATTAAATGGCATATTCTTAAAAAATTTCTACAGCAATACATCATATTAGATAATGTTACAAGTACAATAAATAATAAACACAGTTTTGTTCATAAAAAATTTAAGATCTCTGTGGCTCTAATGTCTCACAATGATTTATTATAGAAGTATTATGGGTTTGAAAATTAAGTGGAGTTATATCTGAAAAAGCTAGATAATTCAAACATGCAGTTTATTAGTGCTATTAAACGTGAATGCACGATGATGTACATTATGTTCAGTGCTAAAAGGTTCATATAGTATATTGATGAAAATATATATGGGATAATCATATTTAATAGTTGATTATATATATTTAAATGTCGTACGGAAATAATAGATACGTATTAAAATGAATATGTTAATATAGATCGAGAATATGATATACTTATTCATTAAGTTTTAATATCATCCATTATTAGTGAAAACATACAGTAAAACTTCATAACCAATTAATCTCTATAAGAAAAAAGTATATGATCGCAACAAATTTCGAGGTTAAACAATATAATAAACACAAATTATTGTATATAAAAGAAAGAAGTTTTTATTGCATAACTTTTTTTCATTAAACTAAACAGGTTTGTCATTTAGTATAAAATGTATATAAAATTGTTTAGTTATTTTACCGATAATTTTTAAATTCTAAAAATATAATATCTTCATTGACCTTTAATCGTTCATGTGTGGATATATTATCCTATATGATTTTATTTGTTGTTTCCAATTGCGTTACTTGCATAATTCGACTTAAATATTTGTATACTTTATTGATCTTCTTATTATGCAATTAATTCATTAGTATATGGCATATAAAGCTTGATAAATAAGCTTTATGATTTTCAATTATAAGTAATCAATAAAATCAAATATATCCTTACTTAAAAACATGCATTAATCAACATATGGTTTTTTATTTAATATCATTCTATTTCTATATGTTTAAATACTTTACTCTTGATTTTAGTTTAAAGTATTTCGACGAAAGCTACAAAAATATAATATATTGTTATTTTTGAATCTTACCCACAAATGAAAGATAAATTAAAGGAATATTTAAAAACAATTCCAACCGTTAAACTACCAATAGAGTGTATAAAAAAACAAATGAATTATTTTGAAGATTACGACTTAGCGTACAATTCGCATGCTCAATTTCAAGGTATAATTTATAAAGATAGAAAATCTGAACAAAGAATAGATGTGCCGACTGATGTTACATTTAATACAAAGACCAAACAGTTTGCAATTTCTCTTAAACCGGCATGGATTCCAGATGATTACTTTCATTTCGTTAATGAAAAGATATTAAATATAGATTTCCAACCAGATATTTTTCAACGGCAAGCTTTTTATATGCTTGCACGTAATGAATCCGTATTTATAACTGCACATACTAGCTCAGGAAAAACTTTGGTAGCAGAATATGCAATCAGATTGGCCCAAGAAAATAATACACGTGTTATTTATACCAGTCCAATTAAATCATTGAGTAATCAGAAATATTATGATTTTAAGGATAAATTTGAGGATGTAGGTTTAATAACAGGGGATGTTCAAGTCAATCCTAACGCTAATGTAATTATAATGACAACAGAGATATTACGTAATATGCTATATCGTCAACATAACATCCTAAAAAATGTAGAATATGTAGTATTTGACGAGATACATTATATTAATGACAGGGAGCGTGGCGTAGTTTGGGAAGAATGTCTTATTTCACTTCCACAATATATTACACTTATATTATTAAGTGCCACGATTCCTAACAGTGTGGAGTTTGCAGCATGGATTGGAAGAACAAAAAATAAAACTGTTTATGTTATCGGGACTAATAAACGTGCTGTTCCCCTAGAATTTTTTATTTTTGAAAATAGAAAAGTATATCCATTTGGATCAATGGGAATTAAAAAAATGGAGGAAAGAAAGAAATTAGAAACTAAGAAAATGAGTGAAACTAAAAAAAAGATAGAAAGCAAGAAAAAGATAGAAAACAGCTTAGAATATATTTTAAAATATTTAAAAAAAGAAAATTTACTCCCCACAATATTTTTTTGTTTTTCAAAACGTCGTTGCGAAGAACATGCGAGATCACTTCAATCCAATATTTTGACAACAGCTGATGAACAAAAAGAAATTTCCCAAATTTTAACACAAGCACTTAAACGTCTTAATCAATCAGATAGAAATCTTCCGCAAATTCAAAGGATGTTTCAGTTGCTTCTTCACGGAATTGGTGTCCATCATGGAGCAATTTTACCGATTTTAAAAGAAGCAATTGAAATTCTTTTTTCGTTAAATTTGGTGAAGGTATTAATTGCAACTGAAACATTTGCGATGGGTGTAAATATGCCTGCCAGGAGCGTTGTGTTTCTAACTCTAAAAAAAATGGACGGTGATACATCCCGATGGTTGCATGCGGGTGAGTATACTCAGATGAGCGGACGTGCAGGCAGAAGAGGATTAGATCATCGTGGCGTGGTACTTATTGCAGGAGAAACCCCACCACCCAACGTGCTTCAGCAAATTGCTTTTGGAACACCTCCAGCTTTATATAGCAAATTTAAACTTAGCTTTGGAATGATGCTGGCTTTATTACAACACAAAATGAAAGTGGAAGATGTAATTAAAATGAGTTTCGGGGAAAACGATATACAAAAAATGCTAATAAGTGAAATGGAAAAAGTAAATAATTTAGAAGAGCAAGTTAAGGATATTAAAACTAATAATACGATTGAAAAATACCTTGATGTCTTTGAAGATTTTATAAAAATAAATAACAAATTAAGGAAATCTGCGGGATTAGAAACTACATTTGAAATAAATTTGCCAAGATTTCCTCATTGCATTATTAAAAAAACCGGAAATTTTTTATATGATATAATAAACAAAAATTATATAGGCGAAGATAAAAATATAGAAAATGAAATAATACCTTATATTGAAAATGATGAACCATTTTTTGATTATAAATTTACTGATTCCGAAAATGTATTGTTAACTTTAAAAATCAGAGAGAAATGGGATCAATTAAATAAAATGTGGAATGATAACTTAAGCGAGATATTTGAATTATATACTCATTGTAGAAAAAAACGTATGATTCAAAATGAAATTAATAATATAAAAAGTAAATTTGACAATGGCAATTTTATAGGAGAGTATTTTAAACGAATAGATTTTCTTAAGACCAACAATTATTTAGATAATGAAAAGAATTTAATAAAAAAAGGAAGAGTTGCTAGCTGCATTAAAACTGTTAATGAAATTTTAGTTACTGAAATGCTGTTCAATGGTGATTTTAATGTAAGCCCGGAATTAAGTCGTTTTAATAGAGGCACCATGATATTAGTGCTATTTAGTTCGATGGTTCATAACGAAAAATTAGATGATGATGATGATGAAAGTAAGGAAATAAAAAAGAACATTGGATATATAAATAGTAAAATAGAATTAATGTGTCAAAGGTTCGATGCAATAAACACACAGCTAATAAAATTGGGTATACCTAAAATGAAAGAATTGAATTGGGATCTTGCAGAATGCATTTATGATTGGTGTATAGGGAAATCATTTGGAGAAATAGTTGAAGAATATGGTGTAGGAGAAGGTGCACTGGTAAGAATTATTTTAAGATTAGATGAATGCTCTCGAGAAATGATTGGTGTTTGCCAGGTTTTAGGTGATGATGAATTGTGTGCTGTGTTCGAAGAAATGGAAAGATTAATAAGAAGAGATATAGTTTTTACGCCCAGTTTATATTTATAAATATTAAAATAATTTCATATTATTTATTTAGTTAATTATTGTTAAAACATTATTTGAATTTCTTTTCTATCGGCAGCAGTATACATCAATAGCATCCATTTTTATATAGCTTCTTATACCTATTCATCACATCCTCAATGTTATATTTAAATTCAAGCAATATAATGTAGAGAGTATTATTAAGTTTTCTCTATTAAATGTGCGCTATCATATTAATTTATTTTAATATATAACTAATATAATACTTGATTTTAATGCAATAACATAAGTAATTATATTGATATTTGCTTTACATAACACTGTTGATTCATTTGCCTAATAATTATATTTCTTCTTCTTATCAATTTTTATATTCTATATATTGTCTTAATTTGTTATATCCTTATCTTAGTCAATATTATTTCATTTTTTTAATGAAAATATCACTTTAATAAACCTTATTATTCATTGTCAGATGAATAAGTTATTTACGCTGCCATCTGAATCAAGCAAGATCTTAATATTTTGAATGATAAAAAGATATGTATCTTTAATAATGAAAGTTAAATATTTTATATTTACAATATTTATTATATAAAATTCTAATTAACTTGACGATTTTTTAAATTTAATTATGATATTCTTTTCAAATTATAAATCATGAATATTGTCCATATCAAGCACAACTATCTTAGTTAACTCTGATAGTTACTAATGTTATTGTGATGCATAATAGGTTTGATTTTGTAATGAAATAGAGATTTGCAGTATAAACTTAATCCAAAATTAAATTTTTTAATTGTTTTAGTTTCAAAATATATAAACACTTTTGAATGATTTAACTGTAGTATCATAAATACAAATATTTTAATAATAAAGTATTATACATCGTTTAAATAATATAACCTATATTATAATAATGTATAGTTATTTAGCACGAGATTCTCTTTAATATAATGATAATTTGGTTAAAAGCTTTTAAAGAAACATTGAATGTAAATATGTAGATCTTGAGGTTTTTTGAATTGCCATCAAAACCTGACTTAGAAAGCAAATAAAAAAATTAATAATTTATAAAACATAAAAAATTATATATACATGATCTAAAATATACATTTATATAGTTGATTGACTCACACTGATTTCAAATTAACTTCTTAATTTATTTCAAGTACTGAATTCATCGATTTATTAAATATATAGTTATATAGTATAAAACTAACTAATTTTTTCGATATATCAGAGTAGTATCAAAAAAATAATTACTAGCATTTTTTATTATGAAAATAAAATACATCGAATCAATTGTTAATAATATATTTTATTAATTTTTACCATTTAATCTAGCTTATCGCTTTATAAAACTTTGTCAAAATAGTTCTTTTTTATATTTTAAAAAATATTACGATAATAATCTATTCTATACTCAACAATATTTTAAAAAATATATATTATTACTAATTACTATGCATTCTTATTTATATTTTTGTACATAGTATTTTCAGTTTGCTATATTATGAGCAATGTATTCTTATATTTTGACAATTTTTTATAAACAAAACTGTGTTTATTATTTATTGTACTTGTAACATTATCTAATATGATGTGTTGCTGTAGAAATTTTTTAAGAATATGCCATTTAATATTATTATTTTTTTGTAAAGATATAAGTAAAAAAAAATCACAAATGATATATTTTAATTAAATCTTCAAAAAAA
>SBIQ01000078.1:0-32223 GCA_014805555.1 Astathelohania contejeani | reverse complement strand
TTTATTAGGATATCAGTCCTTATCCTTGTATCAACCCGAATTTCGGCTCTTTCATTTTCCATGACCTCCTGGACTGAATGAGTTCGTAGTTTTTTTGATTTTTTAAAGCCGTACTTATTCGCAAGTAAAAGGTGAATACACCTAAGTACCTCATTATGCCTTCGCGTATAGTCATGTCCTCAATTTCATAATTAAATATTCATATATAAAAATAATATAAAACAATGAGCTATGATGCGCAGAAAAATATTACTAACTATAAGCTGTAGCTTGAAACTATATCACTTGAGTATAAAAGAAGCATTGAGAATGACATGGACGTAGTAGATCGAATAGAAGAGGCTGTGAAAAGATATAGAAAAGCAAATGTTACTTTATATCATTTACAGGCCATAGAAAAGAAAGACAAAGAATAACATAACAAAAACCCTTAAATAAAAATTGGATAAATTATTAAATATGTTATTTAAATATAAAATACATTAATTCAAATTAAATAAAACATTATAGTTCCCTAATATTCCTTTTTCTTACTGGAGAATCAGACAATTTAGCAAATATTTTTTCGAATTCTTCAATTTGTTCGGGTGAAGCAACCAACTCATCTTCTTCGACAAGAGGTTCAGATACAGATTTTTGTTTTTCTGTTATATCTGTTAAAACAGTTGTTCTTCTATTTTGTTTCTTCTTATGTTTAGGAGAATATGTAGCCAGCATCGGATCTATATTTTCCTTCTCCGGTGTTGCATCGAAGGATGGAGATTCTGGTCTTGGATATCGCATTATAATCCCTTTTTTTTCTCATTTTTATAGATAAAATTTCCCGGGCTTTTTCCCTCCTTTTTCAAATATTTTCATAAATGACGAAATCAAAAAGAATAGTATAACTAAGTTGATATATTTATATGAGATTTTTAATACATATGCCATATATATAATTGCATCATATAATAAACTAGTATTTGTATTTAAAAATAAATATTTCAATATTATATATTTTCGAAATATTTATTATATCATCAAATTCAAATTTATATACTATAAAATATAAACTTATTGTGCTTTTTTAAAAACTAGATAATATATAATGTTAAGATATTTATTTTTAATAATAAAAATTTTCTATATTTATAAATAAAGTCATATTGCCTTAATTATATAAAAAGGTGTGAATATATCATTATATATAAAGCAAAGAGATTTGGGTTTATTATAATTAATAACATTAAGATATTTAATAAATTGAATGTTTAAGTAGAAATAAATAAATTAAAGATATATAAACTAAAATTATTTTATCGATATATTTATTTCTGGTCAACAAATGAACCTAATAAATCCAAATTTAAGATAGTTTCGATATTTAATAAAATTATATCCTTAAAATATATTTTTAGTGCTGCAAGCAGAATTTATAATTTCAGTTTCAAAATTTTCGTTGATGTTGGTAATATTTATTTCTTGCGGTATGAGTTTCAGAAATGTAAAATTATTCGAATTTCAATAAGACATATTTTTTATTATAAAAACTTTTATTTATAATATAACTGTATAAATGGATATCAGAAGGAGTATTGAAGATAAATTTGATATAATAAATAGTATCAAAGAGGAGGATGAAAGACTTAAAAACACGAACAAAGAGGGTTGCCCACTGTATGTTATAGAAAAGAATGACAAAGAATAACACATCATTAGCATTTAAAATAAGTCAAGTATTTTTTAATGTGCTATTATAATATTTTTGAATATGAGATATGGCTATATTATATAATCTTATTATCGCAGTTGGATATTCAAACAATGACACTATTATTATATCACTTACATCATACCAGCTTTATTACTAACTAATAAATACAATAATGAAATATTTTTATCAATATGCATTACTCGTAACTTATCTTACCGATTAACCATTCATTTAAATTTGCTTACTACTATATCAAAATCAATTTATAAACTTAGACATGCTTTTACAGGAATTTTCTGAAACCTATTGAGCCGTGAATATTTTTAAATTGCTTAAAAGTAAAATTTAGCCGTACCCTTTAAATGGAAAAAATTATCAAAAAATATGATAAAAAACCAATTAAGACTAATACTTATATATTATCTAATCTAAAAGTAACACTGGATGACTTTGTCATACAATTCATGACTAAAGAGCTAAGATGTACAGAAAATTTTCTTTTTACTGATTTCAGAATAGCTGTTGGTATTGTTTCAACTATATTGGCATCTATACTTGCATACCTCTCTATAACTTATGATTTCAATGAATATAAAACCATATGTGCCATTTTCTTACTTATTTATTTTGTTTCTAATATTATCGTAGAAGCTATATCTAATATCTTCCGAAGAAACGTTATTTATGTAGGAAAAAAAGAAGATAAGCGAATAAGTGTAAAATCTATACTTAAGGGACCGAATACTATATACACTTTGTTGGTTGATTCCAATGGATCAGTTAGTAAATATACTAAAGATATAAGAGATCTTTTTGATGAAGAAGGGATGTTTTTACATAACATATTTTTTAATGAATTAAAAAAAGAAATGTCAATTTAAATTGGCTTTTTCATTTTATATAAAAACGATTGTTTTAAATTTTTGTTATATAAATAAAATAAAATGTTATTCATATTTCTGTCAGTGGTTCTGTTATTATAATAATTTTCCATATCTAAGAAAAAATAAAATTTTAGGTTTGATTTTACAAACCTATAACACCATATGCTAGGAGTAATAAATTGAAAATAGGATTATTTGTATTAAATAAGATACAAATTATGAAATTATAAATAATATATTATTCTTTTTTACATATAATATTATTTATGCTATCAACACTTTTACTCTTATAAGAGGCTAATTATATTGTATAACCTATTACATATATAGTGATTTTATCTATAGTTCATATTATTATACCTTAGTTCGTCCGGATTAACTTAAACCAGGACGAAAACTACTAGTGGTTTTGTGTGTCAGAAGCTGCTAGACAATACAAGCTTGGAATTCAAGTTAAAAATTGTCTATCCATGTGTGTGTTTTGTAGATGACTAATTTACCAATTTTCTTCATTCTTCTTATAGATGGGAGTTTTAGAGGTTTGTTTAAAAGCCATCAAGTTTCACACATATATGGCATTTGGTTAATGCACCCATTACAAAATTGACAACTCACGAAAATATCCTAAGCTCTATCTAGAGCAAAGGAGGCGCATCTGGAAAAACAATGAATACGAAAATACAAAAACAAATTTCGCGTCTAGATTAAATTAAGGCAACACGCAGACGTTTCGCTAATATTGGAATGTCTGCAGTAGAGGGACTCCGGGTAAGTCAGCTGCACGGCTCCATATGGACGCTTACGAGTGACACTAGGATGATAAAAGTGCCCTCCAAAAGTACCGGGCTACAGGTACCCTGCATTGCTTGCAAAGTCGATCCGACTCCGATAGACGATATGTACTTCGACTAACAGGGGTATAAGTATCAAAAAGATTGTGTCAATTAAGACGGTTGCTGGACTGGGTCAAAACTTCACAGATTATTTATATATAAAAAGAGCCTCTGAAGTATAGCCAAGGAATCATAAATCGTGAAAAATTTTGTTCAATTAAAGAAATAAAAAAATTTTTAGCAAATTATTTAATCCAAGTAAAGGGTGCTTTTTTAAAATCTTCTCCAAATTTAACAATAGATATTAGACCATCTTCTCCACCGGAAGCATACATCTCCCCATTTGGATTTACATCCACACTGTTTATTGTTCCAAAATGTGTGCCATAAGCACCCACTTTCTTTGCGGTTATAACATCATAAAAATTTACCTCAAAATATGATTTTCCCCGGGTCGAAGTAACATCTCTTGCATTTAGTCCACCACAACACACCACCTTCAAATTATCAACAAAAATGGTAGCCGAATTAATGGGCTCCTCAGCTGTAAAAACTTTTTTAACTTCCAAATCATTGAAATCAATAATTTTTGACTGTGCATCTGAAGATCCGGTAATAAAAAAAGTCTCACAAAAGCTGGTCTTTAAGGAATTTATCCTCGAGGTGTGCACCTTTTTCTGATCAATTATCTTATTTGTACGGAGATCGACACAATTTAGATTTCCTTGTGTATCACTATAAACCAATTTTGTCTCGTTCCTATTTATTACCGCTTTTGTTGGAACTGTGTCAGGTTTAAATATTTCAAGTGTATCACAAGTGCGTGTATCATATATTCCAATAATTGGAAGCTGCTTATAACTGTCATCACATGTAATAGCCATACATTTATCTGAAGGATAAAAACATACACCCTTGATAATAGAATCTAATGAGATTTCATATCTTAATTTTCCTGTTACTACATCCCATATTATGGCTTTTCTATCACCACCCCCAGTTAGTAGCATATGTGAGTCCTTTGTTATTGCCAAGGATGTGACAGCCCCATCATGTCCATCATATGTCCCTAAAATTGTTCCATCGCATCGCCATAAGCAACAAGAAGAATCCTTTGAAGCAGAAAACAAAAGATCACCGTCACGATTGAATTGTAAATCTGTTATTGGTCTTTTATGTCTATGAAGTGATATTTGAAAGCCTTCTGTAGATGATAAATCCATGGGTATTTTTTATAATACTATAATATATGAAGATATAAAAACTATTCATAGTTTTTTTTCTTTTTAAGAGCAATTCATTCTTTAATAGAATAAATGAAGTCATAAAATCTTTTTGTTTTATCAAATTGAAATAACTTTTAGCTATTATATTATAGTAATATAAATTTATAAACAAGAAGTTGTTAAGAATGAAAAGCTTAAGTCTATATTAGAATAGGAATTGATATTTAAGACAAACACAATCGACCGGACATATTTATTTACAATAAAAGTTTTGTTTAAATAATTTTGGTTGAAGTTGGTATAACAAATCAATACGAAGAAAAAAAGAAAACATAATCATAATTAATAAACTCAGATTACTTTATAAAGCCAAAATCAAAATTATATCTTATGTTATAAACTGGGATAAAATAGTAACCAATTTAAACGAAGGGTACTTAAAAGAGTTAAACATTACACCATCGAGGCATATATTTAATCCATCGTTCCTTATTGGTCATCTCACAAGAGTTTAGGCGAATCATTAGGGTTTCCATGGAATAAACAGTATATTGAAAAGCGATAGAAAGGTTTGGGTATGCTAGTGCTGACGGATGTTCAGCACGCATAGAAGAAAAGAAAACATAACAATAAAATTTCATTCAAACGAAAAGGTTTTTAAAATTCAGATTATGTAATACACGACATTTATGATACTTGAAATATATGTCAATTACATCAATAAATATTCATATAATCAGCTTTAATATTAAAATTATATTAAATAATTAAATATGACTTTTTCAATAGAAAATCCAATCGACGGTATTAAAGAAAATGCTGAAATTATATTACTTGAGCACAGATTGAGGATAACATGGACGTAAGAGATCGAGTAGAAAAGGCTGTGAAAAGATTCGAAGAATCGAGTGCCATTGGATGCCAATCGCAGGCCATCGAAAAGAAAGATAAAGAATAATACATAGCATTAACCCTTAAATAAATGATTACTATGTTGATTCAAATTTGATAGAAAAGAAAGACAAAGGATAACATAACACTAACCCCTTAAATAAACTATTTTAGTTGATTCATTATTCCAGTTCTATAAATTATAATGTATAAAAAATGAAAATACAAGCTAAATTAAAAATTTATACTTTTCTGACTTCTTAATAACGCACTTCTTTTTCATGTTATAACCAAAATATAAAATATCTCTAAGGTTAGTTATTTTACTCTTATTATGAATAACATTTATTAGATTTGTTAGTATAAGTAAAAATTTCTTATTAAGTTTTATTTAATTTTAATAAAGGAATAAATTAAATAAAATCACCAATGCTAATTTCATTCTCTTGTTTGTAAAAGATTACACTTTGTATGTTTTAAAATTCGACTATAAGTTATGTATTGCTACAATAAGATGTGGTACAATACTATTTGTATTTTATAGATAAAATGATTTAACACCAATTATTATCAAAAATTTAGATCTATTTAATTGTGTATTTGGTCTTTTAAATACTTGGTAATTTAACACCATGAATGACTTTACATAAATACTATGAGAATTGTTTTTCATGGTATTGATCAGTAAAAATAAAATGATTTATTTGATAATAAAACACAGTTTATTGATGAATAAAATTTAATTCATGGCAGCCTTTAATATACTTATAGGTACATTTTCATAGTCCAATTCTAACATTATACGTAAAATTTTGCTTTGTATCTCAATAACCTCAAAATTCGGAGTTACTTCTGCAGGAAAAAGCGTTGGTGGAAATATTTTTAAAAGATTAGACATAGTCATTTTGTTTGTTTCAGAATGAGCATCTACTTCAATTAGTAACTTAAATGTTTCAAGAAGAAGCCTTCTATAACTACCTTTAACACAAAAAGGAAGATAAAGTTTTGTATAATCTAATAAGTCAGAAGTTTCAGATTTTATTGCTCTCTTCATTGTATTGAAGACACAATTTGGAATTAATCCATTAAGAATATTTCTTATATAAGCTTTTAATACAGAAGCCAGATCATATGGATCCAGAATAGAAATATCATCAATCTTTGAAGTCTGAATACGGAAAGGAATAGTAGAAAAAACTTCTCTTCTTCCTAGGACACGAAATATACCCACTACATCCAGACATCTATTCCTTATTTCTTCTATTATTTTTAAAATGAATGGATGTATAGGAGGCTTTTCTTCCGGGGACTCTACAAAATTTTTAAAAAATTTAAAAATCTTTTTTATACCCGAATTTCCACCTTTTCTCTCTATCATTTTTAAACAGTAGTCACACAATTTCTCTTTATTTGTGGGTGATAAATCAGAATACTTTACTGTATCAGATTCAAGGCTGTAGGGGTGTATAGATACATTGGTCTCATTCACTATCGTAGAATAATTTGAACTTTTGTATAAATGCTCGTTCCAGAGAAGCTGATCTTCATTATCTGTAGTATCTATATTGATGAGTGAATATTTGTTGTTTTCCATTTTTTCGGGATTAATAAAGCAATCAGAATATTCTTCCTGAAATGATTTCTCAGATATCATGGATTGAGATCTCGAATAATTAGTGGGTGTGTCAGACACTAAGCTATCATCAATAGATATATCACAAAATGAGATATCCCCAATAAATCCGTTTATACTAGCTTCATGTAAAATTTTATCTTCTATTTCAATATCCTCCGTTGGTAAATTAAAATCCACTATGCCATTCGATATTTCTAAGGAAGTATCATTGTGGAATGGTTCTGTATTTGTAGATTCTTTTTTCTTTTTTATACTACTCTCTTCTTTTTCTATAACTTTAATATCAGAAATATTGCTAATATTTATTTTTTTTTCATTTACCTTTTCTGATTTAATATTTCCTTCTTCTTTAAAAATGGCACTTCGTTTTTTTATGTTTTCGGTTTCCAAATCTCTCTTTTTACATAAAAAATTGATATCGGTAGAATTTCCATATCCTAAATTCTTCTCCATCTTTTCAATTATCTTGGATACACTGATAGTATTAGGTATTTCTATCTTTCTGGGGTTTTCTGGTTTTACTTCGTTTGACTCCCGAGCTTTGCTGAGTATGTAGTTGTATATTGGTTTATTTGCACTAATTCCGTTCCTTTTTAAGTCCTCTGCCATCCTCAGTGCTCCTATTTGTTCCTTTAAAATATGTGTATCTGGTAAATTTTCTTTGTTTAATATATTTTTATGCATTACACCCATGCCAATTATTTTATTAATAATTTTATTTATAATAATAAAGAAACATGATATTTAATAATTTAATCAGATTTAATAAAAAATAAACCCTGATTTAAAAAATTTATGTATTTAATAGAAGGTTTATTTATTATATGACTTTTGAGATACTAATGGTATTTCATACATTTTTATACATTCTTCTTATTTGGTGATCCATATATCCCTTTCTATAAATCAACCTGTTTATAATTCAGGGAAGGTTGCGATTGAATTCTTAAATTATGAATAATCTATGAGTATTTTTTAGTTTAGTTATTTTTTGTTCCGGTAAAAAGATTATATGCTGAGTTTTGGTTATAAACAAATAGCACAAAAAGAATCAATTAATTAGGAAATAATAATTAATGTTTTGAAGAAAATTTAAACTGAATATAAATTATTATATACTTGGAATAACAAGCCAATAAATAAATTTAATTTTTAATTTTTGTCAATATAGGTATAATCATGAGTTTATAATGTTTAAATATATGAAATATCAGAAATTGTTGTGAACTATTGAGAATAAATAGCAAATCTTGAAGAATAATATAATAAAGGAAGGAAGCTGATTACTTTTTTAGTAAAAACATAAATCAGAATATTTTAAGGCTCTTATATTTGTAATAAAAATACTTTTATTGAATATATATAGCTAATATATCTTATAACGGCTGCTTCGTATTTCGTCAGTTACGATGGCGATATGAATATTTGAAACAAATAATATACAATCGTAAATGGTTTTTGTATGTTAAATATAAAAATTAGTTTGTTTTCTTAGAAGGTAAAAGGATTAGGATTAAAAGTGGTGAAATAGTGATGTTTAGAAAAAGAATAAATAGAGTTTCATGTTGTTTCCTGATAATCATAATAATACTGTTTTTTTGGCTAATGATAATACGCTTCAAATAAATTTCTTATTATGAAAAGAATACAGGAAGGCTAAACATAAAACCAAAGCATTTCATAATATTTTTGTATATGTAATATTTTATATTCTGACAATTATACATTGTTAATAATAAAAATACAAGGTAGTGTATTATATCGTTATGTCTAGCTTTATAGATAGAGCATATGTATCAACAACTAAGAGAATATTAATTCGTATTTTAAAAGTACTATGAGAAAATAAAACGATCCTAAACATGAAAATATCGATATATGGTTATAAAGTATGCATTCAGAATTGATATTTAATCAATAATGAATGCTTATATAAAAATTTTTGGTCGTTATCATAAATATTTTAAATATATGTTTAATTATATGTCCCGCTTACATAAGCTTGTTAGTTTAGAAGACTCTTCTACTTGGATTAAATATGAGAATATTGATTCACGTGCTGAAGCAATTTATTGCTATATCCAAGATAGAAACGTTTTTTGGAAAGACGATGTTTTACAATGCCAGATTGTGAAAAAATCAAAAAGTCGATCGACCATGCGGCAACAGGTTATGATTGAATGTTTGGCATAACTATACGCGAAGGCATAATAAGGTACTTATATGTATTCATCTTCTACTTGCGAATAAGTACGGCTTTAAAAAAAAACAAAAAAACTACGATTTCACTCAGTCCGGGTGGTCATAGAAATGAAAGAGCCGAAATTCGGGTCGATACAAGGATAAAGACTGATATCCTAGTAAAAAATAATAGACCAAATATATTTATTTACGATAAGAAAGAGAATGAAATTATATTAGTTGAAGTTGGTATAACGAGCCAAGATAATCTTCAGATTGTTGAAACGAAGAAAAAGAGGAAATACGACCACTTGGCGAATGAATTAGGCTTGCTATACAAAGCAAAAACTAAAATAATACCTTATGTTATAACATGGGACGGTGTGGTAATCAAGTACCACAGGAATTATCTTAAGAAACACAATATAACCTTTACGATAGAGGCATACATACAATCGATGGCACTGTAGAAAACGCTCGAAACCATATCACTTGAGTATATAAGTAGCATTGAGGATAACATGAACGTAAAAGATCGAGTAGAAGAAGCTGTGAAAAGATTTGGAGAAGAAAGTGCCGCTGGATGCCAAACGCTGGTCATATAAGAGAAAGAAAAACAATAACACAAACTTACCACCCAATTTAAATAAATACAATATTTTAGATTTTCAAATTTAAATGCATATATATATTCGTATTTCATTTTTTACATTTTTGCAGTTCTTCTACATTTTTTGCAGAATAGATTATTTTTATATGAAAATATATTTAAGGTAAATTTTATGCCATCATATTTTGATAAATTTATGATTGGAGTCACAAATATAAGCCATCATATCTTAATTCATTCAAATAGTTACCAGTTTATTTGATTTTATAAATAAATTATTAGTTACTCATATGTGCAATATATTGTTTCGATAAAAAATTTTATTAAAAAATGAAAAACAAATTGGATAACATATGGATTATGAATAGATTTGAGTAAATAATAGAAAATATTATTTGATATATGCAAATGGTTATTTAATCAAAATTCTATATTATTTAATAATATTGTCTTTAATTAAATAACCATTTGTATATTAGCAATAATCTGCAAAGTTCTTTTTAATGTATAACTTTCAACACAACAGTAATTTTATTCAGTATTCATATAAGAAATATAATTTACATCGTGATTGTGCTAAAAATGTTGACAAAACAAGATACATGTATAGCTATATATCAAATCAAGCAATTTTATAATTCAATATTTATATGAACTATCCATATTTATCAATGTAATATATGTTTACAATCTTCGATAGTCCGGCACGTATTTGTTTTTATACATAATATTTGTTATCCAAATTTGTCTCCTTTGTTTCGTATAAAGCTCAGTATTTTCTTATTATTAGTATTGAGTGTCTTGATATAAATGTATTCCATTCGATAGTCTTTATCAACTTTCAAGCTTACATCTCAAAGGAATATTGTAGAAAAGTAGTTATAAGTTCGTAATATATCTTGTGTTTTTAAATAGCGATAATCATAAAAATTTGTTTTTACTTAAATAACTAAATTCTTTCCCTGAACCAAAGCTTGTGCAAGGTACGTTCGTACCAAAGCACAAGTTTGGATTGTTTATAAAAGGAAGGTATGATTTGAAAGTTAGGTAATTCCATATAGGAAAAATCACCATAATTTACCCTATAAGGCAAATAATCTTAAATAAATGATTTTAAATAAAAAAATAACCGAAATCTGTTTAGAATTATATTATTTAGTTTTTAATTTTATACATAAAAATATAAAAGTTAATATTTAAAGTATAGTTGCATATTTTTTAAAAATTCAACTAATGAAATATATTATTTCGTTTTTATAAAGATATTTTGATATTTCTATATTTACATGTGTATATTATAATATGCAATCTCTTTTAATGTTACTTGGTGCAATATTTTCAAAACTATCTCATTTTTTTTTAAAACGGTAAACATTGATTTAATATATTCAAGATATTTCATATATACATATAAAAATTGATATCAGACTTAAATTTATCTTATTATATATCTATTTCATTTATATGACTTTTATTATTTTTTTGCTTTTACTTAAAACTTCTTTAGAAATGCTTTATTACAAAGGTAAATCGTTAACTAACAAATAAATTTAGTTGATTCATCATATTCTCGTATTTATAGATCCTTTATAAACAACTCAAATTAACTAATTTTAAGATATCATAATATACTTCTAAAGACATCGTTCTAAAAATAATATAAATTTATGCTACAAATCATATAGTTTTATTCTCCAAAAATATATTTTTTACTTTACATAAATTAAAATTCAAAAAGATTTTTCAAAAAAAAATAATAGTAAGTATCATATCTTTGCATACATATTTTTATATATTACAATATTTTTATTTTCATAAACAGCAAATCTAATGTGAACTTATATCGAAAATCGACCACCTACAAAATATACAGACAAAATTTAATCAAATTACTATTTATTTATCAATCTTTCAATTTATTACATCAAATTTCTCAGTAAATTTCCTGCTAATTCGATACTATTTGGGCTGTTTGATCGAAAAAATGACATTTAATATAAAATATCTAAATTTTTATATATCGATTCAATTAACTATTTTTATATTCACATCATGTTAACTATTAATAGCTAACAGGTAAATACGTTATTTATTCGATAGATATACTTTCAAAATAAGAAAATAATGTTTATTTATATATATTAATTATACGCAATACAATCGTTTGAAACGATGTTAAATTAGGACGAGAACTTAGTAATAGTTTGTAGTGTCATAAGCCTTTAGACAAGTGCAAACCTGAAATTCGATTCTAAAACTGTCTATCTATGTATGTGTTTTGTAGATGGCCGACTTTCCAATTTTCTTCATTCCTTTTCAGAGATGGGAGTTTTAAAGGTTAGTTAAAAGACCACTAAGTTTCATACATACATAAAATTCTATTAATGCCTGTTACCGAATTGACGACTCACGAAAACATTCTGAGTTATATCTAGAGCAAGTAGGCAAATCTGGAGAAATAAAAGAATATGAAAATATAAAAACCGACTCAGATCAAACTAAAGCAACACGCAAACATTCTGCTTATATTTGAATTTCTGCAGCAGAGGGACTCCGGGTAAGTCAAATGCACAGCTCCATAAGGATATTAAGACCGGGATGATAAAAATGCCTGGTTTGATGCCAAAAGTACCAGGCTACAGATGCCCTGCCTTGTAAGGTCGACCCGGCTTCGATAGACGATATGGGGTTTTGACTAACAGCGGTATGAGTACCTAAGGGAAAAAGATGAGATAGTTTTGAAAATATTGCACTAAGTAACATTAAAAGAGATTGCATATATAAAAAAAGAACTTTCAGAGTAAAGCAAAGTAGTCTTATATCGTAAAAGATCTTGTTCAAATAAAACAGATTTTTATACATAATACAATGGTACAGTAATAACCAACATATCTGAAATATTTTTAAAACTGAAAATACTCGACTCAAGTGGATGATATATAGGATTACGAATACTAAATAAAACCTTGAAAAACATTTTAATCAAGTATCCTCAAATAATGAAGTTAACTTGAAATTATTTATCAATAAATAGAAAATAAATCGAAACTTGTTTAACAATAGAAATTTTAATGTTTAAGTAAATGAATCGAAAAAGATCATTTTATAGATAATAAAGATTGTATTATTTATTTAATACTAGGCTATAAAATGTAGTAAATTTTAATGAATTCATAAATTTAAATTCATGAAATTGAGTTTAAAAGTATCATAATTTTGGGATTTTTTATTGGTTATCATTGGTTTTTTATATGTCTAATATTGAAAGTATTTTCAAATTAAAAATATTTTTAAACAAAGATCTGCCCTAGTTATAATGATGAAATGGAATGAATTTATAAAATATATCGCCTCTGTTTATGATGTTAATCGAATTGATGAAGAAAACTATATTATAAGTCATGGTACTCGTTCAATTAGAATGTCCTATGAGAGAATGATAAATTTAAAAGATTTTACTGAATTTTTTAATCAAATGAAACCGAATTCCTTCGCTGTATATAAACCACCTAAACATGTAGGTAGCGATGATTATAATAACGAAATATCAATGCCAAAAAAATACGATGACATTTTCGCATCTAATAATAAATCCGAAAAAGTTACCAGAAATAAAGATTTATTCCAAGTCGATAAAATTCTGAAGATCGATGATCCGGATAAATATTATGACAGAGGAATGCTATTTGCACCCGACGACCCAATATTTCAAAAAGAATATAAAGAATCATCTGAGGATTCGGAACCAGATGTGCCTTTTGGTGCAAAATATGATCCTACGTCACCATTTGATAAACGAGGAAGTAATATCAAAAAGCCAAATCCTGATCATTTTAAAAAACCATAATAGGTAACATGTAAATAAAATGATTCTGTAAAGTTTCCTATATAAGCACTTAAAACAATCAAGGTCGTATACCTTCTTCTCTCCAGTATTATATATAAAAATTATTGGTAAGCGAATATGTTAAATTTTTATTTATTATATTCATTGATGATTTATCGTTTAAAAACTTTCCAAATATCCAATATTACTAATAAAATGAATAAAATTTAATGTTTCTTTCAATAATTTACGTATTCAGTTAAATATTATAAAAAATCAATACTTATCTTCTATGAATTATTGATATAATTAACATGATATTAAACGATACTTAGGACTTAATTCGAATTTATAGATTATAATTGAATATCGTTTATATATGACCATATAATTAGTAACACTTTATTATATTGTTATTACAAAATTTTTCTTTACTGATTTAATATTATGAAGCTCAAATAAAAACTTTGTTATACAATATTGAAATCTTCATTTTATCATTTATTTTTAATTTATCAATTTTTGTAAATTTAGAAATTTATTGATAAATCCCTATGCCACTTAATTTACTATTAGGTTTTTTGCTTATTGATTTTTTGATAAACGCTAGTCGAGAACATAGATACGAAATAATATATGATAAGAATGAGATAAAAATGTTTTTCGAATCAATAGATGAGAGTTATAACATAAAGTTGTCTAGTGAAGTAAAAGGCTTTGATAATGTATTACTATTAAAAGAAAGGCTTAAATCTATGAATAATATAATCGATGATATTTCAAAAGAAAACACGATTTCATATTATTTAGTTAAAATTTACGAAGAATGTGACTATGATCATCTAATTGTTGATCAAAGTTCAATATCAATAATAGATAATTTAAATAACAAAGCTATGTTTTTCGAAAATAATTCTATCCAGACGATATACATAAAAATCCCAGATTTTAAAAACCAAATTTTATTTTTATTACCGGTTGATATAAATCTTATTAATAAAGAAAATAAATATTACTTAAACATCAGTGGAGTAAATATAAGAAAAAACAAGCTAAATATCGAAAAACTTAAAATAGAGTACGATAAAAATATATCTAAGAATATAAATTTTTATAGTGGAATAATATATAATGATCTAAGGCATGGACTTGAAAAAATTAAAAAAAAGGACGAATTTAATGATATAATTAGCAATGTGTCATTAAATTCTGCAAACTGGTTGACAAGTGAGAAGATAATATTAGGTTTTAACAAAAATAAGTATAATATTTTTCTCAAAGAAACTTTACAGCGGGAAGTAAAAAAGTTACTTGATTATATAATTGATAATATTTTTAATGAGGTGAAATATATCGGTGATTTAAATTATCTAATTATGAATGCTATAAAAGAATACGATGAAGTTGATATTAACATATATGAACTTTTTGATTTATGTTTGACTATTTGTTATGAGCCTACAATTCATAATTCTGGTCAGTGGATTCTTATGAGCAGTGATTTAGAGGATTCATTAAAGGAACGATATCAAGAGAAAGTAGATATTAAGAAAATTTTCGTGCGATTAATTAGTGAAATTATAACTACTAAAACAAGTTCGATAATTAAATGCTTAGATACGCAGCCGGAAGAATTAAAAATAGAATTATTAATCAATAAATCATAATCGCATATTATTTTTTATTTTCAAACTAAAATATATTCATTACAATAACAAACAGATGCCATTATCACATTTATCGTATAAAAAGTAGACTAAACTCTATTTTTGGTTGTATATTAAATATGTAGTACTTATTAAATTTATAATTGCATCTTATTTTTATATTTACTATTCAATACATTTTATTATATAATCAGAATCTTCATAATATTTAATATGATTAAGCTTAGAGATATGACTGAGTATTAAAAATAAAAAAAGAATAAATATTATGAACCTAAATAAACTGTAATCAGTGTCATTTTCATTAAATATTATAAATTTATATGTATTTAAGTTATGCCTAATACATTGAGCATAGAATATATTAATTACTTGATTTCCCCACTAATCATATAAGAGCTTAAAGCCTAACAAAATATACTATAAAAAGTCATTCGAACAAAAAACCAATAAACTTTTAAAAAATATCATTTTATAATATTTTTTGTTTAAATAAATTCACGATTTAATTATTCCTTTAAAAATTATGTCATATTGTAAATAAGATTCTTGACACATTCTATAAATTGAGTTAATTTCTGAATGACCATGTAGTTGTTACTTCATTATAATGTAAAAATAACTTTGCAAAAAAACAGGATATGTAATCTAATATTGAACCTGGATATTTGATTAACTTAAATCAATATATATAAAGCTCATTAGTAAAGAATACACTGTTATATGTACCATCGAAATATTTCAGTGATGCTTTTATTTTCTAAATTTTACTTATTTTTGCACGTTTTTTATTTAAATACATTACTTTACTACAATAAAACTTAAAACATTTTTATTAATCGCCAATTAAATTATCTTAATAATAATATTTTTTGATAGCTTGCTAACTAAATTTTAAATTAGAGAAACAGTGAAGAAAATTGTAATTTAGTCATCTAAATAACATATAAACAGAATCACGTAGATCTAAATTTAAAATGTATATCTCTTGACAATTTCTAGCTTTCAAATATGTCGTTTAATATTAGTTTGTATTGTTTTAAAATATGAATAAGTTAAGAGACTGTTTATATTACTTATTAAATACAATACTTCAGTAAATTAAATTATCCAATTTGTTTATAGACTTATAATTAGACCAACCTTATGTTTTATATTTGTTATGGCCACCCTTCTATTAAACAACATCATTGAATTAAATTTTCCATTTATGAATTATTATCTTGCAAACACCCATAGAAATGAAATATTCATTAAATCAAATCATGAAAATACTTAAGACAAGAAGCAGCAAACCAGAGGATCTTGGAGATGGACAGACTTTGTTAAAAGCAGAGAGCAATACACCATTAGTATTGCAGGACTTATCGCCAGCAGAAAAATTAGCTTATGAGGAGAAGAAGATAGGTTTACATAATATGTACACCAGAAAGACAGGTAAAATAGATCAGCCTTTATGGGATGTTGATACCAGTGAGTCGGCAGAAGGGTATTTTGATTCCCGTGGAAATTTCATAATGGGAAGCACTGCAATCAAAAAAGTAAGAAATCCGATGCCTTTTTGGCTTATAAAAGGAGAAGGCGTGGAACTCCATGGCCCCTTCAGTAATTATGAAATGCATGTAAAGGATAAAAATGGCGAATTAGAAGGGAAATCTATAAAATTAGAATCTAACAAGTATTTTATTGTATTTGATGAACTGAAAAAAAGTTTTACAAACCCTTTCGAAAAGAATCTGGATTTGAGTGATTTCTTCCGAGAACATGAAAGACGAGAGAGTCAGAAAATAAAGAAATCCGATGATTTTTACGATGAAGATTTAAAGATAGAGGAATCGACAAAACCAAAAGTTAACATTCCTGAAAATCGAGAATTAACTGAAAAAGAAATTAAGGATGTGTTATTGAGATGTACAAAATGTATCAAATTCTTAGAAAGACGAAAAGCCACGGTGGATTTAGTAACCATTGAAAGAAAAGTAAGGGGCCTATCTAAGGCCAAGGCCCTTAAAGCATTGGATAAATTAACGGGGATGAATAAATTAGACAATGCTGACTTTGTGGATTTATTAATAAAAGAATCGAAATTAAAAATTTTTAAGGATGTTGACAAAGATGGCTTTATGATTAAATAAATGTTCTTTAATGCTACTTTTAAATGGATATCAAAGAATACAAATTTTTCAAATTCAAAAGTGTGTTTTAGATACGAAATTAAGTAATTGTTTATCAACAATTAATTATAGTTAAACAATGCTTTAAACGAAAGCGTATTCGAGATATGTATGCACTGAAGCGCAATCTTGGATTGTCTGAGGATATACCAGAGATTTTTATTTCCGATCTTTGTAGATAAATTATTTTTAAATAAAAAATTATAAATAAATTAATAAATGTTTTCAATCTTTTTTTTGTAAGCTAAATGCAAATAAACTTTTCAAAGGGATCGAAATTTGAATTAAATTTATTCATATATTTACTAAATACGGCATAGCCATTAAAGTGTATTTTATACGTAAAAATAAGGCATCTTATTATATAGTAATTAATATGGTTATTATTATAATTTAGTCCATTTATTTAAGGGTTAATGCTATATATTATTCTTTATCTTTCTTTTCGATGGCCTGCGGTTGGCATCCAGTAACACTCGCTTATCCAAATCTTTTCACAGCCTCTTCTACTCGGTCTCTTACGTCACCATCCTCAATGCTTCTTCTGTACCAAAGTGATATTGTTTCAAGCGTCTTCTTCAGTACCGTCGATTAGATGCTTGAAAATATTTATATCTATATTTCTGTGTACGTGATATTTATACCTCTTTATATTTTTAGTCCACATAAAAATGTTTACTTAAATAAAAATTTCTTGCTTTTTTATAGTTTTGTTTTCTTCTATGCGTGATAAACATCTATCAGCTTTATTATCCAAAACTTGTATATTGCTTATTCAAGTCTACTATTTACTTTCATGTCGTCTCAATGCTTCTTTGCTTGAACTTTAATGAGATGATCTCTAAATTTTTTTAGTTTGTAAAAATAGGTTTATAGAAAAAGCATTTATACAAACCAACCCGTACTTGATAATAAAATAGTGAATATACAACAGCACAAATTTAAAATATAATAAAAGTAAAATAAAAAAAAGCAATTTTAATTCGTAATCTTTAAAGAACCTTGACCTATAGTGCAGGTGATAAATACACTAAATAATATGTGTGTATAAGATAACTGATACCACGTATAAGATGATAAAGAGAAATAAGATTTCAAATTGATAACATATAAAAGAAATTATAATATTAAACCTTCAATAAAATAATAGTAAAAAGCTTATTAAGTTCAAATACGATTAAATAAAACCATAATCTTAAATATAAAATAAAATGGTTTAAAAGTTATTTAAGTGAATTAAACATTTCTTGATATTTCGTTTTCAGTTTTATAAAAATAGGAGGATGGATATCAATTTATATCATTAAGTATATAATTAGCTATAGCTTAATTCGGAATATTACTCAAAATAAATAGTGTCATTAATCCAGTATTTAGATGGTATGATAATCATCAATTAATATATCGAATAAAAATCTAGTATATAACATCCATTTTATATTTTTCATTTTTATATGATATCTAACAAACAAATAATTTCAAACTTATTTTTAATATTCATGACTGATCGCATATATTTATGATAGATACTTCCAATGATTTTATTATCATGCTATTATACCATATATATCGTGATATTGCAACAGTTTCTTTAATTTTAATATATTCTACCATTATTAGTTAAGTTATTGCATTTTCTTAGTTTCTTTAATTTAATTATTTGTAAAATGTACTTCAATAGTTATTTATAATGTTTCTTTCTTCTTTTTATAATAATATTTATCGTTAATAACTTTTATATCTTTTTTATTCTTTCGAAATGATATTAAATTATACCTGACCTTTTGAATCCATTTTCAATCAGTATATATTCATAGACTAAAACATGTCTCTTCTATTAAAATTATATTTGTTTGTCCTATAAAAGATGGTTTCTAAATGATCAACAAATTTTTACTTTTTCATAGTGTTAGAGATTTTTCTTAAAGATTTTTTATAAGAATATAAAATTGGTTTAATTTTATATTTCGTGTTTAATCCAAAATAAATAGGCTATAATTATTATAAGAGAAATTAGTCTTATATATTTTTATATATTACATTATCATATAAAAATACAACTGCTATGATAGAGACATATATATAATCTTTTATACTGAAAAAGCCACTTATATTTATGTCACTTGAGTACAGATTGAGGATGACATGGACGTAAGAGATTAAGTAGAAGAGGCTTTATAAATTTTAGAGAATCAAGTGCCACTGGATGCCAACCGCAGTCCATAGAAAAGAAAGACAAAAAAATACCACAGCACTACTTTCTTAAATAAAAGAGCATTCTCTTATAAACATTTCCTTTTTCCCGCTCAGTAGTTTTTTTGCTAGAATTCCATACTAGGAATTAAAGTAATAGTTTTTAAATGTTTGATATATTTTATTCCTATACTTTAAAATATTTTCTGCTTTCTTGAAATTATTTTTTTAGATAAGTTCATAAAATTAAAAAAGTAAAATAAATTTTCTTTCAAATTCAATCCAATTTTTGGCTAATAATGTCTTGTAAAACACATGTTTATTTATATTTTAACTGAAAGTGATAGTTGTGGACAATAAGTATCCGATTTGGTCTATTTACTAAATTTATGAAGTTTAGGTTTCTCTTATTTATATAGAATTCATAAAAGTATGTCCAATGAAAGTTTTAAATATTATATGCTTGCTATTTTTATATATTCTCGCTTAGCTTAATAAAACTTTTATTGATTTTTTAGTGCAGTATCACAAAATAAGAAAGTGTTTATCATCCTACTTTATTCCAGCTATAACACAAAGTTTATAAAAAACTAAAAGAATAAATTTTTATTTATTTAAATAACGGATACTAAATTCATAAGTATTATATTTCTAAGCATCTTATTAAACTGCTTATGAATTCATATTATATATAAATCTTCTATTTTATCCTTAAATCCCTTTATAGCATTTTCATGTATCTTAAATCCAATAGTTACACCCTCAGGTAAATCCATCAACCCTTTCCATATTTCTCCACATTTTAATACGCCATCTTGTGTGTCTTTTGTCCACAACGCTATTCTATCGACATTCTTACGTGGAGAATACACACATCCTGTTATTAAATCATTTTCAACCATCTCAGAAACACACAATGCCATTGTATCCCTCCATATACTAGTCAGATCATATGTATCAGCTTTGCTGAGCTCCAATACCCATTTACCTCCTTTACTATTTCTGGGGTCCTCCCACATAGGCAATATTCCCTCTCTAAAAAAATGAATATTGGAATTTAACGGCCACATATCTGGCTCTTCTAGCTCTTCTATGGCAAAAAGGAAGCTTGGAACGTCTGAAATTGTGCATACATCTACTAGATTATCCAACCAGTTGGTCTGAGTGCTTCTTTTAGATTGTACATCATACCATATCTTCCATGATTCATTGAGTGGATAATTATCTTCTACCATGGGTTTATTTATTAAATTCATACTTATTTGATTTTACTAAAGGGCCAGTAATCAAATTTATTTAATACATTTTCTTGTGGTACAATAAATATAGTTGATTTGCTTTACGCCTTATTTTCTTTTTTATTGCTTGGGTGAGAAATATACTTTTGTTCTTATATTGCTTCTGCCTTAACTATATCCTTAGTTGCTAATCCAATTTAATTTTAGTTCGAGTGATATGGTTTTAAAAGTATTTTTGATATTCTAGATATATCTTAATTTGTGAAGTTTTACCGTGCTCTTTCGTGTATTTTCAACTATTTATTTATATGCTATCTCTTATATTAAAAATATAGAATTGCTCTGATTTTTGATATTTCATAAGTCCAAGTTCGTTAGCTAGCATATTTCATTTTCTTTTATTCTCGATTTAAACAACTTTTAAGTTATCCTGGATTGTTATACCTGTCTCCATAAAATATCTTATTATATCTCTTGCTATAAATAAATATGTTTGATCAATTGATCTTTGTTAAAATATTGTATCTTATTTTATTATTGATGCAAATTTCAGTTTTTCATTTTCAACCGTTTTTTGGACTTTATGTTTCTGAAAAATGAGCTACATTCTAAAAGTTTTTATATTTTGTAGTGAATCGTGAATTTCTAGACTAGTATAGCATTTTTTAATTGGCAAAATCATTTTCTGTACTCGTGATGCTTTTATACTGCCCATCTAGGTCAGATCTACCTTATGAGAAATCAAAATAATCAGAACTTTGTTTTTAGTATTAAACCAGACATTTTGTTATCAAATTAATATGATGTATAAAGCTAACACATTTGGAATATTTTTATTGCGATTATATCAATTATAATTCAAATATTTGCTGATGGTTCAGTTATTTCAGTAAAGAAAAATTTATTTTTATACACATTATTTTTTCCTTCCGAATACGACTTCCTTTTTTTAAAAAACCTCGAGATGTTTTTTTATAAGCTGGAAATTATAAAACGGTAGCGTTTAATGACTGCGATATGTTTGTTCCACTCGATGACTTATTAACCATACTCTGTAACCTGTATCATCGGAAAAAAATGCACTAAAATAATCAATGGTTAATCTATATAATACACACAATAAATATAAAAATTCATTTATATATAAATATTTTTTTCAGCAAACTATGTAACAAAAACTGCTAGGTACTCTGAGTCATAGTTTAACTTCATTCTGTCGACTTAATATATTATTATTTTATCGCTATATTATTTTAATTTATAGCACTTTATCATACTGGATTAAATAGTTTATATAATTATTGTATAATTTTATTATTAAATGTTATTTAACTAATATTTAAAGGATTGGTGGTATTGCTATTATATCTTATATTATATCATTTTTATATATAACAATATTTATCTATTAAAGACATAATTGCTGTTTCTATTTATAGATTCTAATATTAATCCAATTCTTTTTATCGGATTTTAAATAAAATCGTTCTATATGATTAATAAGCACATTGTATCGATTTTTTCATTATACACGTCATTCCTAACTAAAAACCAATTTCATTTGATTTTTTAAGCTATATTTATTTATAAAATAGAGTAAATATGTCAAATTATAGAATCATCCTACAATATTTCTATATATGGTAACAATTTTAAATAATCACGTAATCGCATGTTGTTATAGAGCAATGAAATAAATTGTGTGTTAATAGAAATACATTTTCATTGTGTATTTCTATGTATAAATAAAGAGTTTAGCAAAAGACAATTAATTTATATTTTATCTTAGTATAATCGTATAAACCTATTAGCTTATTTGAATGTGCTTTGCATTACTGCTTTTAAAATGTGTTTCATATAAGATACTTTGTAACTATTTATGTTATCAAGCATATTTTCTGCAAAAATGAATATTTAATTTTAATATACGTATATAAATGTTAACATACACAGGATATTACTATTTATTAAATATATAAACAATAGTATACTTTTATCATGTTCTTGGTATCATAATTAAAATAAATAATTTATTAATAAGTTCGTGCTATTTTCTTTTTATTGTGTTAAGAAAAGTATTTTAGTATTAATCACCAACTGTTTTGGCAATAACATTGATAAAATTAACCATAATTTATTCCCAATATATTGTTCCTTTTAATAATTTTATAATTAACGATTAAATTTAAAGCTTGTGTATTTATCTAATTGTACAGAGCGGCACTTATGAAACATAATATATAATTATAAATAAAAATTTGTACATTTCACAGCTTTATATTTGGCTTAATACATTTGCCATCATTTATTTTAGATAAGATATTATTATTTATTAAAATGAATTAACTTGCAATAAGTATCTCAAATATCTCATATTTACCAAAAAGTAATACGTTTAAAATCGAATAATTTATGATAATAATAAGCCACGATATTCTCAGATCGTGATTAAATATATTATGTGCCTCAAACTCCGTTGTTATAAAAATATTTAACTACTTAATTAGAAAAACAAAATGAAGGCGTCACTGTACCAAATCAAGAGTGGGTAGATTTCATTTAAAATTCGTGAACATTAAAAATTAAACATTACATCTAAATAGCAACATATCTAAAATTGAAGATTAAAATAGTAAACGCATTGCTATGATCCATCAATTAAAATATTCACTAAATACATTTCATATGTCGCCAACTCTTAAAAGAAAGTGTTGTATAGTAAAATCATAAAAACAATGTTTGCAAAATTTTTTATGATCCGGATGTAACAATTTTTTTGCAAACACCTTTGAATAAAGTCGGTATTAAAAAAAGTATATGTAATATCTTAAGAAAATAATCGTTATTGCATGGAAATTTGCATTATTTGCTTGAAACTGTTAATAGAAATGTAATTTTTATCAAAGTTCTGTAAATTTCTTGAATATGAAAATACACTCATATTATATTTATAGTAATCGATAGATAGATATATAAATAATTTTTATTTGCACAAAGTACAGGTATTTTTTAGCAGTTTCTATAATATCCATTTATCTTTTTATTATACCAAGCCTTTACAATATTCGAAAAAAATAAAGACTACAATTAAGCTTTGTACGATAAATATAATACCATAAAAGAAAAAGTATAAGAAAAATTAATAAATAAAAAGATGATCTAAAATCACATACTTCTCAAAATTAATGAAATATACCTGATAAAAATAAAGTAAAAAGGTGGAATAATTGAGAAATTTGGGTACTTAAGAGGCATATGTAAAAGACTAATAATAACTTTTTTATAAACATTAAATATAAAAAATAATGAAAAACGTGGTAATGTATGTTTTAAAGAGAATTACAATAATTACTAGTTTATGAAAGTAAATTATAAAAATATGGGCTATATGCACAAGACGATAGCTTATAAAATAAACATATAAAAATGATGGATAGACTTGCATATCAAAAATAAATAAATCGTTTTAAAGTAATTTAATTTAAAATGAAAAATTGAATAAAAAATTATAATATAAGAGAATGTTTTTATAATAAATAAAAATTTGCTTTAGTGTATATCAAAAGTTATTCAAATTCAATAATACTTTTTTACATGATTTATATTATCTAAAACACATTTTTTGATGTTGTTTTCATTCACTTTTATTTATAATATTGTCCGATCTTACGTTGACACGAATTTACAATTCATTATCAAGGTGATAATGGTGTAATATTATAATTTAACCAATATTATTACTCAAAGTGATATTTATTCAATAGATGTGTGTATTCTGTTATTATACTTTTTATTCAATCATAAACAGATCCATTATTATACATCTTTACAATCACTTATAAAGTGCAATGATATATTGTTTTTATCAGTATACACTATGAATCTTATCATTACTGAATATAATGTGTTATCAACATATTATCATATCAATTAATTGATTATTTTAATTTATCACATTTTGTAAATTGGAACACATCCAAGTTTCAAAGTTAAGCATTTTTAGCAAAAAATATTTATGGCCATCTAAGCTACAAGCACAAATGCAACAAAATAAAAAGTAACTTCTCTAAACTAAATATAATATTTAAAATTTTTGCTTTTCAATGAACTAGCATATGAAGAATTTGTTTCTTAGAGAATCTTATTAACCTGATATAACAATGAATTCAGATCAAAGATTATTTAAACTTATAAAATTGTCAAATCGGACTATATAAAACTTCTAGAAAATGTAGTTTTATTAATTTTGCTATACAGACCTTTCCATTGTACATTTTCAATATTCTATATTAAAAAATATAATGTGACTAATCATTTATAAGATGGTTATAAATAAAAGTGGAATATGTTTTGTTGCTTTATTCGAAATTTAGAATCGATAATATTATGTTAAAATGTTTTTATTGTATTCAACTTTTCCCAAAGTTTAAAAAAGATGTATTGTTTTTTATTTATACGCTATGAAGTTGTTTTTCTATATTTGCATATATCCTTTCTATAACTTCATTATGCACTTCATGGTTAAACTTGGTGGCTAACGCAACATAATTTCTGAATATATGTTGTAAATGAAAAAGAGAGTGGGACATTTAGTAGTTGCTTTGAATTAATTTTTTGAGTTTTATTTAACATAGCCTGAATACTTTACTCTCATTAACAATTTCTGTCTTAATTTCTTATTGATTCTTCAATAATATCATTACATAGTTTTTCAATAATACCTAGGTATTTAGAAACATGAATGATATCAAATGATAATACAGTTATCATACATTAGTTCATTACTAGATAATTTTTCGGTTTATTTCTAGCTCTATTTGCGCTAAAAAGTTAGTATTTTTAATCACTGCTGACATTATAACACCGTGTCATAAGAGCTTGATATAACTTATAAACAAAAGATTGTTATTGCATATATCTTTGAGCATTCATGTATAGTTTTTGACACAGTGAATCTGTACAAAAATTGATATTAATTTTGTAATATAATTCTTTATTTTTTCGGTTAAAATAAACGTTTGCTTACTTTAATATTTTTGTATCATTTAAAAAATTATATTTTCAAGAAACATGTCATAATTTAAATTTGATTAATTTGGATATACATTCTACCAAGTACACGTGGGTGGTTGAATCAGAGACTTTATTCATATCTATCATAATTGCTTTCAGCATGTGATGGTTTTCTTTATTAATTGCTATATTCAGCATAGCCTGCTACCTCGCACTCTTTTAACAGTCACTAATTGATTTTCCGCTAGTGATCTTTGTCGCTCAAGTTTTAATTGCATTATGCATTTTGTAAAAATTTAACAACAAATTGTTGCCTGAAATTACTCTATTATTATACTTGCATTTATGGATAATGTAAATTATTCAGTGGTAATATCATTTACTCCGTATATTTCCTTTCATGCATATTCCTTTAATTATTTTATGTACTTATTGATATACCAAGTAGATTTTTCTATAAAAAACCATAAATACCATCTATACTAGTGCTTTTCAGCTAAAAAGGTATTTAACAATATTTCTTAATTCTTTTAGGGTTGAAAAGGGAATAGCTGCATGATAATTAAGGATATGCTTTACTAAACATTTATCATAACTTCTATTATGGCAGTATATTTATTTTGATACTCGTCTCCAATACTTTCTTATCTTTTAGCAATCACCTTATACTTTAATTTACTTGCATAATTTTCATTACAATTATTTTTAATATAGCTTGAAAACTTATTTTTATGTTTCCTTTCTTTTCTCTTTGCGTGCATTTTAAAATTTATTCAGGTATATGTAAGAATATTCTTTTAATGATTTATACCTCTATTCTATCATGAAGTTTTGCAAGCGTTATATTTGCTTATTTATTGTTTTTTAATTTCGAATTCTAATAGTTTAGTCTTCAATATTACCTTTTTATAAAGCTTGATCGACACTATTATATAAAATTTATATTTTGAATATTTTGTTACATCTAGAATAAAGCTTAGGCCTTGATGAGGTTGTTTCTCAGTAGAACCTCCGGAATATTTGCAAAATAAACAAAGTGCAGATGTTTTCGGATGAATTTGGAATACTTCTTCTTCTAGTATTTTATTCAAAATTAAATCATGTTATATATAGTTATTTATTTTCGCTTCTGATACTTTTTGCATTTTTAAAAAATCATTGATGAGATTAGAACATTGTAATTTAGTGTAGAAAAATAATTTTATATTTTAAAAATATTTAATCTTCAACCAATTTGTTGGTTTAGATAAATCTTATATTTTGTTTTTACTTATCAAATAAAAATTATCCAATTAACTTTATATATATTTAATAGTAGCTGATTTATTATAGTTTATTCTAAGGTCATAGGAGAAATTTTCACGGAAGCATCTGAGTTTTTTTTTTTAAATTATTTAAAGAAAACCTGTACAACATGTTCTTAAAAAACTTAAATGTGTTGCTTTGCTGATTTTCCTTCACAGAATCATTGCAGAATATAATAGTATTCGAGATCATCCTTTGAAAAACAATAGAGTCGGGTAGGATGGTACAGAAATATTTTGAGATTTAAAGAAGCATCTGCCATATGCTCTATTTTATATTTTTTTTCATCAAAGCTTGCTTTTTAGATTTTTCTATAACATATGTAATGCGATATAAATACACAATTTATTTTAAAATATTTATTATAATTACACCTGCTACTGTCTCTTAAAACATGGCTGGCGGTAGAAAGTTATAAAATTCTTGTATTATATATTAAAAGCTATGAAACAAACTTCATGTAAATAATTCAAAAAAACAAAGATATATAAATAAAGCGCAAATACGCTTGTCCTTAATAACAAATTTTACTCTTTATTCAAATTTTCTTTTTTTAGCTATAAGATTTTCTATTTCAAGACTCCTTTCTTTACATATTTTATTGTAGTACTCCTGAATTTCTACCAACTCGTTTCCTTTTCTATTGAAATGAGATTTAATTAATTTTTTACACAAATCTTCTAACTCTCCAACAGACTTTTTCAGATCATTACACATTTCCATCAACGGATAAAAATTAGTTTTAAATATTCCTATAGATGATGTATTTATACTTTGTTTTTCATCATACATCATAGCTAATCTAAATTTTAATTCCTCGTTTTCTTTATCTAAATTTCTAATTTCTGCCTTTAAATCTTCTACATCGCCTATGATATCAGAATTTATCACAGGATTATTTTTTATCTTTTTAACCATCTTTAGAAACTTTAAAGTATTTATACTTTCATTTGTATATTGTTTATCAGGGTTAATATTACCAATTACGGCCAATTTAGAATTACCTCCAAGAGAATCCTTCAGTATGAACGTCAATTTAGAATCCCTATAATTGACATGGCATTCATTTCCTAGACTTAATTTGCTGATTACTTTTCCAAGACATAGCAACGATTTATTTATATTTGCAGTTTCTCGGCGCTTGATTTCAGTCATCTCTTCATCCCTTAATCGCTCACTACCAGCAAGATCTATAATACAAAGCCGAGAATGCTTCTTTATGACCTCTGATTCACTTTCCAAATAGATTGTAAAAATAGAATGACTCCTACTGCTTTCGCGATTTAAAGATGTAGTGGCTGTCTTTCTCTCTTTAATACCATTCTCATATATTCTCATACTATCTTCATAATCAATTGGTTCATACTGAACAACACCATCAACTAAGACACCACGAGAGAGGTCTTCTCTAATTTGAATATCTTTCTTCACTGGATCCAATAAATCAAATATATTTTCATTATATACTTCTATAAACGATATTTTAATTTTTGCGTTACTAGGATGATTATATAAAAAATTTAATGTCCTAGGAACTATTCCCTCCTCGTTACTAGTTCCCTGTATAGTATATGTTTTTCCAGAACCAGTCTGTCCATAAGCGAATATTGTGCAATTATATCCTTGAAGTGAATCTATAACCATGTCCTTAACCACTATATTAAAAATATCCTGTTGTGAAGTATTACTAAATATTCTATCATATGAGTGATCCATTCCATCGATTGTAATACTCTTTGTGGTTGTAGAAATATGATTTGGGCTTTCAAGAGAAGAATGTTTTATCCTTACAAATACTTTTATATTTGCCATTCGTAAACTGGGAATAAAATGAAAAATTTTAATTACAGTCAATTTTTTCTGCTTATAAAATACCCCAATGATAAATAAAATATACAAATTTCTTGGTCTCTCCACAGATAATCATATTTCTTCTTTAATCTGTTTAAAAAAATTTCTCGATCTACCCAATAAATATACAACGAGCGATATTCTTCGCTTTTATCTCTCACACCCCCATCGGAATAAGAAGATTATTTGCGACCAGAAAGAAATATTATCATTAACTGAAATATTTTTTAATTCACCGCTTAAAGAAATATTTTATTCTAATCAGAATACACTTCTCTGTGAACCCGAAGGATTAGAAATTATACTATCTGGGTCAATTGACATCTCTCAACTCGACTTTGAATTTCGTTCCATGTTGCTCGTTACAGCCATCAATCTTTTGTCCAGGAAAGGCGATGATTACTCTTCGCATATTCATCAATTTATATCAGATTATATTGATGATGCAGCTTTACTGAAAATAGATCTTAATCCAATAACTATTCTTCCATTTATTAACAAATCTACAGCAGCTCATTTTGCTAAACTTATGAGTTATGAGTTTAAATATTTTTTAGAATTCAAAGCACTTATTGATAAATTAGAAGATCCTGAATATCGCGCAATAGCTCTGAAATACATTAAATCACAACATATTATGAATACAGCATGCGCCATTCTTGCCATTAATTTAGGAATACGCTCTCCTTTAGAGTTAAGAAGGGTAGATTATGATATGATTCTTAAGTTGGTTTGTACTTCATGCATGTTTGAATTTTGCAAGTTCCAACCATTTTTTCGAAGAGGGTTAATTGAATTTATGCTTCAAGCTAATTATTCACAAGCTTTCCAATATATCACTGAGGATTGCGTTATACCATTTCGCGTATTTTATGATTCAGTAAAAAATGAAACCGACAATGAATGTATGAAAGATGATTTTAATGATGGTAATAAAGAAGAAACTTTAAAGAAGAGGATAAAGAAAACAAATTCGAAGTATAGAGAAGCGATCGATCTGTTTTACAAGTACTTAGTAAAAAAAAAGAAAGCTTCATTGGATGATGTCAATACTATATTGGCTTATAAATTATTTGATAATAAAATATTAGAATTCTTAATAACAAACGAATGTGACTATGGATTATTATGTGTAAATGAGGTTATAAATTTAAATTTGGAAAAGGAATGCTATTTTAGAAAATTGTTTGTAAAATATTTAAATGAATTTTATAACATGAAAATTATACCGAATGCGAAAGATTTAAGAGAGATATATTTATCATTGGAATATGGTAAAAATATTATAAATGGTTGTTATGAAATAAATGATAAAATGAGCAAAATTTTGTTAACTACTAACGAAGTTTTGAAATGCTTTTGTCAAGATGAGCTAAATATATTATTTGATCATTTTTTTTATTCTCGAAACTTGAATGAATTGGTTAATATTTTGCTATTACTAAAAAAATGCAAAAAAAGAGTCGCTGAAAGAATTGAAGAATTGGTAGATGATGTTACAAAATTGATAGTATTATCCAAGATAGAGGGAGAAATCATCGAAAAAGAGAAATATTTATCTTTAAGTAAAAGTGATAAAAATCATCTGTTTAGCAAATGCGATGATTTATATAACTTCAGGTTAGGTATTTACGAATCAATTGATAATATACGTTTGTTTTATTTCAAAATCAATTCACATCTATCAGTAATAGAGGAATATTTATTTTTGTACGAAGAAAATATTAATATTGAATTTGTACTGCCTTTTTTTGAGGAACTATATAAATCAGAATATGATTACGTTACGATATCCAAATATTTAAATAAGACTCTTGAATTATTGCTTAGGAATAAATCAGTGATGGTTGATAAGATACAGTTATTTGTAATTAATGGCCAAAATTTTTATTTAAGTCGAATTTTAAAAGATGAATTTTTTGTTAAGGAGATGCTTTATATCGCACAAGAATTTTTAAAATATTCATTATTAGTGCTAAAATTAAACGATAGAAATTTAAAGTTAAGGAATGGTCTTGAAAACATTATTATATCGTTAAAACCTTATGCAGATATATACGGGGAAATATTATTAATTAAAACTGTTAAAAGCTCTTAAATTGTATTTTTGTTGTTAAACTAGAATGATCTCAATAATAAAATGATATTAAAATTATTGTAGAATTTTAGTTTCAAAATAGAAAAATTGAATATGAATTACATTTATCTATACATTCATGTTGGTATCGCAAGTAATTATTTATTTTCTTAAATATAGAAATCTTTTAAAATATAAAACATGTGTTAAATAAATTTATATAATTTTATTATCAAATCTAATACTCGTCAAGCACTCATTAAGCATAAGGTACACTTAAAGCCTAGGTGTAAAAAGAGGTTATATCTTCCCCGAACAGAAATAAGAAGAGATCTCCATTCTGTGGAGATGAAAAGTGAGTATATGCTAATTCAATTACTAGACACGCAGAAAAAATATAAAATTATTTCATCAAGGCGAGCAGCGATCTTGAAAGTTGAAATGCAAAATAAGACTTACCTCTCTTAAATATACCAATATCTTAGGTCAAAGTACTCACTGACAGACGTTTCTGCCAAGAGTCTTTTGAATGCTCAGCGTAAGCTCCTTTATTACGAAATCAATAAGAAAAAATTTCATGAAAAGTTATATAGGGCTCGCTTAAATGAGCTTGTTGGTTTCTACTTGAATGAAACATAGGAATATTAACCCTCGTGCTGAAGGAATTTATTGCTATATTCAAGATAGAAATGTTTTTTGGAGAGACGATGCTTTACAATGCCAGCATTGTGGTAAAGCCAAAAAGTCGATCGACCATCTGGCAACAGGTTGTGATCGAATGCTTGGCCATGACTATATGCGAAGGCATAATGAGGTACTTAGGTGTATTCACCTTCTACTCGCGAATAAGTACGGCTTTAAAAAATCAAAAAAACTACGAACTCATTCAGTCCAGGAGGTCATGGAAAATGAAAGAGCCGAAATT